>CM034349.1:8482620-8713825 GCA_019925275.1 Mytilus edulis
CCAATCGGAAAATACTCAGATGATATATTTTGAAGCATATTCATTGATCAGTGGATATTGATACATACTATTTGAATCATGAACAAAAAAAAGAGCGGGAAGGGAATACTCAATTGATGCTGTAATTGTCAGAGCATACTATATGGTCATCAAATTGTATCTTTTTGTTATCTTCAACTTGGCGGTTTTCCAAAGAACGGTTGAAACAATGACGACAACTTATAACTCAAAAGTCAGACAAGGTTTTGAGAAATCATTTGTTGCTCGAAATTTTAAAACAGAGACAAACATAAACATATAAATTTCTATATCATCAAAGAAACATAGTGACGTGAGCAAAAACTTACATCAGTGTATACATACATGTGTTACATGCATGTCTAATGTTTGACATCTTAAATCATTTTAACCTCAAAGTTTTCTCTAATGTCGGCTGGTAATATTTCATCTAATAGTATAAGCAACAACAAATAAAAGTAAGGATTGCATACGTACAGGTGAAAAATGTATTCATATTTTAGATGTATGGAACTTGTCACACACAAATCAAATCGTATATTATGTTCTTTTACTGGTTAATGTATATAATTAGTCTAGTTCATCAAAATGACAACATGTTCACATACAAATACTTGACAGAAAGACCCAATGATAGTCAATGATATAACCTTTTTCGGCTGTGTTTAAATTTGATAAGTAAAGATGGGGAAACGAGATACCTTCCCATATTTTTGCTGAAGTCCAAGTTTATTTTTTTAGAACACTACAGATCACTAAAAACCTCAACCGATTTAAAGATATTTTCAAGTTGGTAAGGGGAAATCGAGATGTAGTTCTTTTGAAAATCGCGTTTTGTTGGAGACACAACTACGATTAAAGTTCAAAGTTCAAAGTTCTTTATTTTCCAATTAAGGGCCCCTGACGGGACATAATGACAACAATAAACAATTATACATTCTGATTCTTAACACATAAACATATAATGAAGATAAAATTAAAATTTCAATTCACATGAAGAGAATATAATATCATAGAATATATATGTTTCATATAAAATGTCACAACATAAAACAATTGTTATTGTTATTTGTTCTTTCAAAGTTTCATGTCTTTGATTTTTTATTTCTGCCATGCCAGAGTGCCAGCAAAAAAAATAGTTTAATAATTTATTAATTCACCATATTAAATGGAGAATGGAAATAGTTTGCTAACAGAGGTCCACCTCGTCTCTTATCCATAAAAATAAGTTGAAGGAATAAATAATACAAGTCACTAAAATGGAAAAGAGACCAAGGGCAAATGCACTTGGACATGTTAGGAAGTGGAATTTTAGATACCGTCTTAACCTCCTCGTGACTAGTGCACAAAAGTAAAAAAATATTGTTCACTTTAATGCAGAATTCACCAAGGGATGATACTAAAAGGTTTTGGCATCCAAAATCTTATTTAATTACATTTACAAATGCATATATACATGTATATACATATTCAACACTCTAGCATAGCATTAGCAGGTGCAAGTGAAGTGACAAGGTCCCACTACTCTTTAATTAGTATGTTCATGTTTGGCTATAAGACAACAAATTTCACATAAAACTTCATGATCTTCATTACTCATCATCCAAATAAACTTTTCAGGATTTTGTAATTGGGTAAAATTAGGACATTTCAAACAAATAGCATTAATAAGATCATTACGTTCACCTCTATACTTTGTACATGTTAGTAAAAAATGGTTCTCATCTTCTACCTCGCCAGATGAGCAATGAATACACAATCTATTTTGCCTGATAATACCTTGATATCTTCCTAACTCTATTTGGAGTCTATGAGCTGATATTCTGAATCTGGTAAAAATTCTCCTCTGCCCAAAATCTTTTATAATATTTAAATAATTTTCAAATCCAAAGTTTTGTTTAAACTTGAAGTACGTACACAGTTTGCCGTCTGATAATGATGTTTTTTGTTTTTGCCAAAGATTAATGTAATGAATTTTCATATATTTATTACATGTCTTCTTAAAACTATTTGTTTTCATTGACTTTAAGCCTGTTAAGTCAGTATGGTTATCAAAAATCAGTTTTTTCTGTATATAAACAGAGCCATACCAAGAAGAATGTTTTTTTCCAAACAACTCTATGGAAGTTAAATAGGCATCTTTTAGAATTGGAAATTGATTACCCAAATTTTCTAAACGGTGCCAATATTTAAGCATTGAACTGACGATATTAAAATGTGTGGGTAATCTGCCAAGTTCTGACAAACAGGCAAAATTTGTACTCTTTTTTCCACAACCTAAAACAAATTTACATAATTTAACATGCAAATCTTCACATTTAAGTCTTTTATAAATTTGATCAAAGGACAAATCAGGTTTTTTTTTCAATCTTGATGTAAAGGGATTAAAATAACCCCAAATTTCACAACCATATAATAATATTGGCAAAATAGTGTGATCGAATACATGTAATGAGATTTTAGGTGAAGGACAGTGAGATATAAATTCCTTGCACAGTTTAAAATAAGCCTTTAGGCCCTTCTGATAAAGTTCATTTTGAGCATAGGAGAAAGATCCAGATGAACAAAAAGTAATGCCAAGATATTTACATTTGGTTACACATTCAACAATTTTTCCATTGTATTTAAAATTATATTTGAGATGTCTGCCTGCCTTATTGAATATAAGCACTTTGGTTTTAGATAAATTTACAGTAAGACACCACTGTTTGCAAAACCTATCTAAAATATCTAGTTTTTGTTGAAGACCATGCGATGAGGAAGAGAGCAGAACAATATCATCTGCATACATCAAACAATGTATAGGCCGAGAGTTTAGTATAATTGGATCTGATGTTTGTTTGAGTAATGAAGGAAGGTCATTAATAAAAATTTTGAACAAGTTAGGACTTAGGTTGTCGCCTTGTTTAACTCCCAATTTACTATCAAACATTTCAGTGCGAGCAGTGTTACTTGTTTTTATACAAGATTTACTTACAAAATACATATTCTTAATAACATTATAAAATTTAGTACCAACCCCTATTTCTAAGAGTTTAAGTCTTAATCCTGTATGAATTACAGTGTCAAAAGCCTTTCTTAAATCAACAAAGCAGGCAAACACTCTACCATCCTTATGTGAACAATATTTATCAATAATGCATTTTAATATAAACATATGGTCAGATGTTCTAGCCTTTTTTGTAAAACCAATCTGAGAGTCATCTATTAGATTATGCTTTATTAAAAAATTATCCAATCTAGAGTTTAATATACAATTGAATAATTTACCAACACAGCTGGTGATTGTCAGGCCTCTATAGTTACTTGGTTCATCTTTATCGCCACCTTTATGCAGCGTTTTTATATATCCTTCCGCCCATGATTTAGGATATAAACCATATAATAAACTGGTATTAAACAATTTAATTAAACATTTTGTTAAGAAAATTTGGCCACTTTTCAACATGTTGTTGCTAATATGATCTAATCCAGGAGCTTTATCCCTTTTTAATCTACCAATAGCAGAATATATTTCTGAGTCCTTTATTGGAAAATCTAGATCATTGAAACATTTATTTTTTTCAGCATCTTCTAGCTTTTTGTCAAGTTCTTTTAAACGATCTGTAAATTCTAAATTGAAAGAATTCAAGTCCTGAAAATGCTTTATCCATTGAGTCGGAGTTATGTTATTCTCTATATTACATGAACTTTTATTCTGAAGATCGTTTATTAGCTTCCAATACAATTTTGGGTTATTGTCATGTAACCCTTCTAACTCTAAAAGTATAGATTTTTTAAATTCTTTCTTTTTAACTTTTCTTGCTCTTGTATATTCACGGTTTAATTTATAAAAGTGATTTCGTACATATGGATCTGTTGGAAATTTTGAATACACTTTACTATAATTAAAAAGATTAATTCTCATTTTTTTAAGATCATTATCAAACCAGTTATTTTGTGGCAGTTGTTTTTTGTTATCTTTTTTAGGTCTAGGTTTTCGAAGAGATTTATCTGCAGCATTAATGAAGATGTTAGATAATTTAATTGCAGCAGTATTTACAGAGTCTGGTGAATTTTGAATAGTACTTTTTTCAAAGTCAAAAATCATCTTTTGGATATCGATAGAAGACAATGCATCTTGAAATTTGTCTGAAGAATCATCTGACCATACATAGTTACATGATAAAGGCAAAATATTATCAATTACCTCTGCATGAGTTGTTGTAAAATGAGCTGACATTTTCCATTCAATTTTTGAATGACAATCTGATAATGTAGGTATAAAGTCATTAACTTTAAAATATAACACCTGGTTGAGAGCACTCTCAGACATGATTGCATAGTCAACAACACTTGCACCTACTGGTTTGTAACATGTATATTTACCAAATAAATCACCAATAATTCTACCATTTAAAAATCTTAATTGATGACTAATACACAAATCAATTAGATCTTTTCCCCTTGTGTTAACTTTGGTATCATTACTATTTCTAAGTAAAATTTGTCTATCTGATTGATATGTGTCAAAAACAGGAACATAATTGTTGTCATCATCAACTATGAAATCACATTCAGATCCAACTCTGGCATTAAAATCTCCACAAAGAAGGATATTCCCATTGTTTTTAAAATTGAGTACATCTCTTTCAATACCATCAAATATATCAGTCTGTAAATTTTGGGTATATGATGATACAGCAGGTGGGAAATAAACAAGACAAATAAATAAATCTTGCTGAAAACCAAAATATGCCTTATCCAATTTAACCCATTGATAATCAGGATTTGAATTTGGTAAAATTTTAACATATTTTTTTATGTTTTCTTTATATAAAATTGCAAGACCACCAAAATATCTCTGATTACCTTTAGTTATTTTTCTGCATACTGTATGAAATTTAAAAGGCCCAATATGCCCTAAATTTACCTCTGGACCTATATGTGTCTCTGCTAGAAAGACTAAGTCAAATTTTTCTATTTCTGTTAAAAAACAGGGATCTTGTGTTTTGTCTAAATTTTTAGATATCAAACCTCCAACATTCCAAAAACACATATTCAGGGATCTATGTTTTGTAATTTTCATAATTGTACCTGATTAAACACCTTGAACTTGTAAATTAAGAGATATAAACAAAATGACTTTCTTTGTTCAAGACTAGAAAATAAAAAATACAATATGTTAGCTAAACAAATTAAGCTTCTGTGTCAGTGAATACCTTCACTGGTCAATGATTTATATTAGTGAAGTTAGTTCTTCACTCTTTAAAAATTATATATATTAAGGTGAGAGTTTTAAATTGAGTTATGTAAGTTTACAATAATTAACATTTACTATTGTTACTCAAAAATAAAGTGTAATGTATATGAGTTTTTATCGCCCACGACCTTGTCCACGACCTTGTCCTCGACCTTGTCCACGACCTTGTCCTCGACCTTGTCCTCGGCCTTGTCTGTTGTGTGACCTACTCCTGTCTGATCTTTCTCTATACGGAAACGGAATGTTAAGAGTGGCATGAATCATTCTTTTCATGTTTGCAGCCAATTGAGAAGTACCTTTTTCATTCAAATGATATCCATCATCAGCAAGGAATTCAGCCATGGGCATACCTTCATGGCACATATTACTATGATCAACAAGATGGACCTGTAATGATTGAGCAAATGATTGTCTAAGCATTGCATTGATGATTTGCCCATTAGTGTGATGTACTACATTATCAAGTCGTGGTGTTGCAAGCGATACAATGCAGAGCACCTTTTCCCATTTCTTCTGGATATCTGTAATGAGCTGTTGAATTTCCTTTAAGCAGGTGGCTGGGTCTTTTGTTGTTAGGTCATTTGTTATGATATGCAATATAACTAATGATAGTTTATCAACTTCATATTCATCTATTTTTTCCTTTGCTTGGTCTATTGTGAATGCTATGACCTTTGTTATCTCAACGGCTGGAGTGATCTTTTTCTCATTTATACCTTTGAGATTTGATGTACCAACCATTAGCGCCGTAGGTATATCAGGAATAGACTTCTTTTCTTCGGTTTTGTCAGGATTAGTATTGGTTCTACGATTAATTTGGTCGTCATATAAATTTGCCAACTGTGATTTGATTGACATATTTTCATCCTGGAGATGAGACACTTGCATGTTTAACTCTTTGACAGTTTTTGTAAGCTCAGTTATTTCTTGATTTTTTGCCTCATTTTTATCACTGTTAAATAATATTTCTTTTGTTGACGTTGTGATTACGCTTTCCAACTCTTTTCTCAGATTACTTACTAGTGACCTCTCATGTTGCAAGGCACTTTCAAAATTTGCATTGTTTAAGGCTACATTATTACGTTCAATTTTTAGCTGTAGTTCTAAAGATTGATTGACCTTTTGGAGTTCTGAAATTTTCTTCTGGTAAGATGTTACTGTGTTTGTGTCCTCAGTGTTTTTCAGCTGATTCTGTATACTTGAGAACATATCATGTACACTTTGTATTTTAAGTTGAAGATCATTTTCTACTGATTGTTGGTAGGTATTTATTTTTTCTAGTGCATCAACTAAGTTAGCATCTACCCGACTGAGACTGGTATGCAAAAGTGTATTAATATTGGATAGTTCACTTTTTTCAAGATTGTTATTTGCGTCAGATATGTTTTCTTTGCTTGTATCATGTGTATTTTCATCCATTGTTACAGAAAATTCAGGTTCCGGGGATTCCTCTTTTGACTGTTCCATCTGTTCTTTATCATCTATTGTGTCTATTTCATATGGACCTTTCAAATGGTGAATTATTTGTAATAGTTGCGGGAAGTCTCTTTTTGCAAATATGGTTTCAAATTGTGTGCCTTGGACTTGCAGAAACCCAGTTTTAATGAAGAATGTTAGTTTATATAGTTTCTGGGTTTGATCACCTGCGTTTGACACTTCTATGGTGACACTTTTAAGTGGCTCTGTTTCAGAAATAACCTCAGGGCTATCAACCCACTGAACATTCATGTCAGCTTTTTTCCCCAGATATTCATAGTAGTAAGCACCAAGGGCAGTTAGCCAGGCTATGATACGCGGTCTTGTTGTTCTAAACCCAACTAATCTTGCTTCTTTTTCATATAGGGACATGTCTAGTTCTTCAAATTTGCAAAGTTTAGATTTTTTTGTTGTTGGGGTCGTGAGTTTTGGCGGTAAACACAAGTCTGGATATGAACGTTCAGTTTTTCCGCTTTTAAGGAATTTCTGTATGTCAGAATTATTGATATCAACCATTTTGATGATATCGTACTTTTTGGCAAGTTTAAAGTGTTTTAGGAGCCAATAGACAGGTATGGTGGCGCAATATTTTCTCACTAAATTTTTTCACTGGAAGCGGCCATTGACCGGAAGTAAGATTATGGTTTGTTCTTGCATTTATGGAAATTATCATAGGCTATATATGTCTGACAAAATCAACATTACAAACAAATTTCCAGAAAAATAGTTATCAAAGGTACCAGGATTATAGTTTAGTACGCCAGACGCGCGTTTCGTCTTCATTAGACTCATCAGTGACGCTCATATCAAATATTTATAAAGCCAAACAAGTATAAAGTTGAAGAGCATTGAGGATTCAAAATTCCAAAAAGTTGTGCCAAATACGGCTAAGGTAATCTATGCCTGGGATAAGAAAATCCTTAGTACAATCTTGCATGTATATATATATTCTAAGATTACTTTTAAATGGAAATTAAAAGATGCATTTGAAATACAATTTTGGCATCTGGGATAATCTTAAATCTATAAAAAATAAATGCAATAGTTTCTGCAAGCTTGTGTTGACATAATTTCAATAACCGAAATGGCTAAAATACCAGCATGATCTCGTGTATTTTATAAAATACTTACTCTGAGCAAACCTATCTAGGACGTCGTAACCTTATAATTGCAAGAAACTATTTCTTAAGGTGAAGTACTCACTATAAGAAACATATTTCTATAGGTAATTTATTTCATAAAAAAATGAACAAACATAAAAGTAATCAGTTACAAAATCTATACCTGTCTTCAAATTGAGAAGTTTATCGCCTTAAATATCAATTTTCAATCATTGTAAACTATAATTGCATTTAATGATTTGAACATTTAAATCTTTCCACAGTAGTGAAATTGGGCATAAATAATAGTATATTGACGTACACAGTCCTAATTATTATAACAATTGGTTTAAATTGTCTCTGCTTTTTGTTAAAATCTACATTGAAAAAAAGGTGTTTTTACAAAATACAATGAACTTTACTGATTTACACGTTGTAAACCTAAGAAGTTGTCTTGGTTTGAAACTGTCCAACAAATAACTCGTGTAATTTTTTTCTCTATTTTGTGCATATGAGTCTTATAACATTTTTGAAACCAATTTATTTTCTGTCACAGGTGGGCATTAAGACACATGTATCTTCAGTCTGAGTCTTCGAAAGATGCCTCTTCAGTGATGCTCGAGTCCAAAATAATTGAAAATCCAAAGGCTTCCAAAAGATGAAGACCTATAATCCTAAAGGTAAAACAGTATGTCCAAAGCCAGACATGGATTTAGAGTTTTGCATGAGGGAGATACATTCCTTAATTTGAAATAATCAAGTTGTATGAAGAAAATCAATAAAATATTTTTGGTCAACATTTACTTTTGGATGTAGTAAGCAAATGCATGTTTATAAAGTATTGAGCGTGTAAATTTACATTATTATCGTTTAATCTAACTACCTGATAATTTCTTTTCTCAACAGAATATTTAAGAATTGAATGCTTCTTTTTGTAAATTTATTGGGGTGTAAAAGCGTTGACCGAAGTACATTTCGTATGAAGCGCGGAAGCGCTTCATTCTAAAAATGTGCGCACGGTCAACTCTTTTACAACCCTATAAAGTTACAAAAAGAAGCATTCAATACTTATAATTACATTTTTTAGCTATGATCATGAAAATACGAATTTTATGTATTTTTTTATTTAATTCATCTGTGCACTTTATTGTTGGACCACGTGTTATCATGAATGAAAAGTTGTATTGAGCAATGCAACTGCCTACGGAATAACACGTGATGTGCAGTTAGCCAATCAGAATAAAGCATTGTAATGAAACATACATCTAATGTAATTATAGTGATATGCAAAATTCTCGCTAGAAAGTAAAGGCGCACGTACCGCTGTAAATGAAATTAACACCGTCGTCATAGTTAAACTAGCGATAAACAGATTATCATTGGTCATCTCAACCCGATTACCTTTCTGACTTTCGACGTACCGGCTCAAGCGAGAAAATTAATCTCGTTGAGATAACCAACAATAGTCTATAAAAATATTTTTTTTATTTTTCTGCACAACTATGAATTCAGAACAATAAAGCATAAACTATTTACCGAGGACAAGGAAGGTGACAAAATATTCAACGACACGAGTAAATATATAGATTTTGATGACTCGGCATTCTTTATTGTATTGGAGACGAATTTCAATACGTTTGAAATGCAAATGCAAAAAAAAAAATGAAATGGAAAAGGAAATATTAAAACTCGTATAAGTAGTACACATGTCCAAAATAAACTGAGAGTTCTTGTGAATAAAGGGCGGGTCCATTCTTGTGGATATTCAATTATTTCTTATTTTTTTCTCTATTATCCTCCCTATCCACTATATATAAATTATTAAAAAATATAAAAATTTATCTGCACATCTTTTCGCCAATCCAACTCCGTTTGCAAGGCAATTAATTTCTTTCATCAAAATAATGGATGAACAATGTGAGTTTAATTGACAAATCTTTTGTGCAGTTTCGTTAACGGAAAGCGTGCTACTTGCAAACTCAATACACATTTAAAAAATACATTGTACTTTTATATGAATCCAGATTTTCTTTTATAATGCAACTTGAAAAAGTTTGACGGACTTGGATGGAATAGAATATCATCCCATTTTTCTTGGAACCTTTTCTTTGACCGAGTTTTTGTGTAAAAACCTTTAATAGTGAAAATAAATGAATTTGACCAAGTCTACTTGATAAAAAAAAAAATTTTGACCTAGATATAACTTTACTTTGAAAGTGACAACTGGGTCTTTTGTCCTATACTTATCATTCTTCCAAACAAATTAATGATCGACCAAAATGCTACAAATTTGCTGTATAAGTGTTTTAAGTAGTTCATATAGTGCTTTAATTTATGTAAATTTATATGTAAAGTATCTTAATTATGCGATACGAAGACCATTAAATTGCCAACTGTTCAAAATAAATACTCTTGTTCATTTTTCTCTTGTCAATTGTAATTTTGTAAAACGTTTTAACAAAGAAAGCCATATGAACGACCCCATTTCTTTTCCGATCAAGATTTTTTCTTTCGATATAGACATATTGTTGATTTAAACAAAAACCACCATTTTCTATTTCAATGTCACTATAGGCTCTTTCTGTTATGTATACTTCTTATACCTATACTTAAGGTTACCAGGTAAAAAATGAAATATTATACTTACTTCACAATAACTTCAATTGTATTTTATTAAACCCTGTATAAACGTTCAATTAAACATGATTACATGTGATCGAAAAACACTCCAGTTTGCATATAATACCGGTAATTGTGCAAAAATTAACTTCCATATTCTATTTTTACACCAGTATAAATATGAGAGGATGCCTTTAAATGTGAATTAGTTGATGTTTGCTTGCCATGGGAAATTAATCTAAGTTTTATAACATAACTGTTGGTTTGAACCGAATCAAGTGGACAAAATTATTAATTCGAATTGAGAAAGTGAAATGAATTCCCCCTTTTAATTCTGTTTATTTTAAAATCTTCAACCAACTTTTCCAAACTGCTTATGTACTTAGATGTGACCGATTACGCACGGAATCAAGTTTGTATCTTGTTTACAACTTAGATGGTATTAAATATTGAACAAATGAATTTATTTTGACGGAAGAACATGATAATTTACTGACAAAACTCTTGTTACATACCAACGTAACAATGTTATAACGGTCAGGTAAAAATATTGAGAAAAATTAGGTCTTCGTTGTTTCTGCTTGTGTGCCACTATTGTTGAATATTGACAAAACCCGTGTAACATACAATGTTGCAACGTTCAGGTACAAATGAGAAAAAATAGGTCTTCGTTGATTCTGCTTGTGTGCCACTATTTATTGACAAAATTCGTCTATTATTCAGGTAAAATAGGGGAACAATTGCATCTCAAATATTTCCAGATATCGTTAACTTATAGAAACGTATTGATAACAGATATAAGGAAATGCTGTATGATTACCAAGGAGACAACAATCCAATGATTTGTAAGCAAATACAGATTCATAACAAAACAATAAACCAAAACAAAATATTCGATACACAAAATGTCGGAAATGAAAGTGTACAAAAATTGAAATTAAACCGCCTAAAAAAATTAACCCAACTAGCAAAAAGTGAAACTAAACTTTTTATACTGCATACAAGTTCATATACTAAATTGAAGTATGAATTTAGATATAAGCCATACTCTGGCCATACTATCAAAAGGTATTTATGTTCTATGCAAGAGCAACATTTATGTGTGTATTTCTTTGGAATATTGAATATGTACATTTGTCCACGATCATGAAACATTCATGAAAACAATGATTTACACATGAAGACAAGACAATTATTTACACCTGATATTCAGTTTTAAAAAAAGATCCGGCTTACTGTGAACATACCAGGCATATGATTCAAATCAGATACAGGTATATGTCATCATACAGCAGCCAAACAGTATAGCCTTAAATAGATTAAACAGAAACATTCCTATGATGGCCTAAGATAGATTGTATTGTGACCTTCATACCAACTCTTGTGACATTTCCATTTCCAAATGATTAGCTTGATATATTTTTTTCTAAATTCGATAAAAACTTGTACAACTATCGGAGGACAGTCTAGTAGGGAAAACAAATCTTTAATAAAAATAGGAATTTAGTTTAATCAGCATTTTCTTGTAGAAGATCAAGAAATTAATGTATTCGTTTTATTTACTGTAATGCCAAGGCGACTTGGTTTGTATTTTATATCAAAACAAGTTAGTTTTTGTATTGAAAAATTAACATTAAAAAAGGAAACGTTGTCTTGTTGAAGGGAAATATTAATTGACATTATCACTACTTTAATTCTGAATGATGGAAGTTTTAATTTATATATTTGAATGGCATCTTGGCTTAGCTTCAATATTGATTTTTCAACCTTTTTTTATGTGAAGGTTTTTGTCTTTTACCGATTCTTTGCTTGTTTGGTAGTTTTTTCTAATTCAATGAATTCCTGCATCTTTGTCATAAGGGTTCAATTGAAGAGCCTGTCCCCATACCATACGTATTTTAACAGCTCAGTCTTATTCTCGAAATGTTGAAGCTACTACGTAATATGAAAATTGCGCTGTAATATTTATCTGTTTATCAATTGTCATAACACTATATGTACATGGCTTACTTCTTGTGGAATTTGATTGCTCGTTGTTGTTTCAAACAGTATGTCGACCAGAGAACGTACGTTTAACAACGTCTTCATTGACCATTTAATACCAATAAAAATATATTTCTTGTGATGTAACTTTAAATAAAATTTATACAATTCATCTTTACTGGCAACGGATATATTTAAAGAGTCAATTGATTCGATTTAAAGAGAAAGTACCTGCAGATAAATATTCATAAGATTATGTTTTGAAATGTAAACACAATCATCTCCAACGGATATTGTACAACGATAAACATAACAAATACATGTTAGGGGGACAACATAACAAATGTATGTTAAGGGGACAACATAACAAATGTATGTTAAGGGGACAACATAACAAATGCATAAGGGGGGCAAGGTAGGTAGGGTTAATTTCCCTTGTTTGTTTTCAGGGAAATTTTTACCTACTTCCTTGACAGAAGTTGGGGCATTATTGAAACATGTGTTCTAATTTTAGTTCGTTAAACACTCCAGAATACCAATGCTCAAAGCGATGCCGTTTATAATCTTTAAATAATGAAAAGTCATTCATAAAATTGAGAATCGAAACTGGGAATGTGTCAAGACAACAACACGTCCAAAGAGCATAAAACAGCCCAAGACTACCAATGGGTCTCCAACACAGCGAGAAAATCACGTACCCAGAGTGAAACTTCAGGTGGCCCCTATAATTGTACGAGTCCAGAGAAAAACGGACGTCACATTAAACTTCGAAACATTTATATATATATAAATATACTATAGTAAATTAACTGAATGTACAGTAGTTGTAGTTTGTTTATGTACTTTATACGTGTTTCTCGTTTCTCATTTTTAGCTCACCTGGCCCGAAGGGCCAAGTGAGCTTTTCTCATCACTTGGCGTCCGTCGTCCGTCGTCGTCCGTCGTCGTCCGTCGTCGTCCGTCGTCGTCGTCGTCGTCCGTCGTCGTTAACTTTTACAAAAATCTTCTCCTCTGAAACTACTGGCCCAAATCAAACCAAACTTGGCCACAATCATCATTGGGGTATCTAGTTTAAAAAATGTGTGGCGTGACCCGGTCAACCAACCAAGATGGCCGCCACGGCTAAAAATAGAACATAGGGGTAAAATGCAGTTTTTGGCTTATAACTCAAAAACCAAAGCATTTAGAGCAAATCTGACATGGGGTAAAAATGTTTATCAGGTCAAGATCTATCTGCCCTGAAATTTTCAGATGAATCGGTCAATCGGTTGTTGGGTTGCTGCCCCTGAATTGGTAATTTTGAAGAAATTTTGCTGTTTTTGGTTATTATCTTGAATATTGTTATAGTTAGAGATAAACTGTAAACAGCAATAATGTTCTGCAAAGTAAGATCTACAAATAAGTCAACATGACCAAAATGGTCAGTTGACCCGTTTAGGAGTTATTGCCCTTTATAGTCAATTTTTAACCATTTTTCGTTAATTAAAGTAATCTTTTACAAAAATCTTCTCCTCTGAAACTACTTGGCCAAATTAATCCAAACTTGGCCACAATCATCTTTGGGGTATGTAGTTTAAAAAATGTGTGGCGTGACCTGGTCAACCAACCAAGATGGCCGCCACGGCTAAAAATAGAACAAAGGGGTAAAATGCAGTTTTTGGCTTATAACTCAAAAACCAAAGCATTTAGAGCAAATCTGACAGGGGTAAAAATGTTTATCAGGTCAAGATCTATCTGCCCTGAAATTTTCAGATGAATCGGTCAATCGGTTGTTGGGTTGCTGCCCCTGAATTGGTAATTTTGAAGAAATTTTGCTGTTTTTGGTTATTATCTTGAATATTGTTATAGTTAGAGATAAACTGTAAACAGCAATAATGTTCTGCAAAGTAAGATCTACAAATAAGTCAACATGACCAAAATGGTCAGTTGACCCGTTTAGGAGTTATTGCCCTTTATAGTCAATTTTTAACCATTTTTCGTTAATTAAAGTAATCTTTTACAAAAATCTTCTCCTCTGAAACTACTTGGCCAAATTAATCCAAACTTGGCCACAATCATCTTTGGGGTATGTAGTTTAAAAAATGTGTGGCGTGACCTGGTCAACCAACCAAGATGGCCGCCACGGCTAAAAATAGAACAAAGGGGTAAAATGCAGTTTTTGGCTTATAACTCCAAAACCAAAGCATTTTGAGGAAATCTGACATGGGATAAAAATGTTTATCAGGTCAAGATCTATCTGCCCTAAAATTTTCAGATGAATCGGTCAATCGGTTGTTGGGTTGCTGCCCCTGAATTGGTAATTTTGAGGAAATTTTGCTGTTTTTGGTTATTATCTTGAATATTATTATAGATAGAGATAAACTGTAAACAGCAATAATGTTCAGCAAAGTAAGATCTACAAATAAGTCAACATGACCAAAATGGTCAGTTGACCCGTTTAGGAGTTATTGCCCTTTATAGTCAATTTTTAACCATTTTTCGTAAATTAAAGTTATCTTTTACAAAAATCTTCTCCTCTGAAACTACTTGGCCAAATTAATCCAAACTTGGCCACAATCATCTTTGGGGTATCTAGTTTAAAAAATGTGTGGCGTGACCTGGTCAACCAACCAAGATGGCCGCCACCGCTAAAAATAGAACATAGGGGTAAAATGCAGTTTTTGGCTTATAACTCAAAAACCAAAGCATTTTGAGGAAATCTGACATGGGATAAAAATGTTTATCAGGTCAAGAACTATCTGCCCTGAAATTTTCAGATGAATCGGTCAATCGGTTGTTGGGTTGCTGCCCCTGAATTGGTAATTTTGAGGAAATTTTGCTGTTTTTGGTTATTATCTTGAATATTATTATTATAGATAGAGATAAATTGTAAACAGCAATAATGTTCAGCAAAGTAAGATCTACAAATAAGTCAACATGACCAAAATGGTCAGTTGACCCCTTCAGGAGTTATTGCCCTTTATAGTCAATCTTTAACCATTTTTCATAAATCTAAGTAATCTTTTACAAAATCTCCACTGAAACTACTAGGCCACAATCATCTTTGGGGTATCTAGTTTGAAAAATGTGTCCGATGACCTGGCCATTCAACCAAGATGGCCGCCACGGCTAAAAATAGAACATAGGGGTAAAATGCAGTTTTTTGCTTATAACTATGAAACCAAAGCATCTAGAGCAAATCTGACAAGAAGTTAAATTGTTAATCAAGTCAATATCTATCTGCCCTGAATTTTTCAGATGAATTGGACAACTGGTTGTTGGGTTGCTGCCCTCCAATTGGTAATTTTTAAAGAAATTTTGCCGTTTTTGGTTATCTTGAATACTATTATAGATAGCGATAAACTGTAAACAGCAATAATGTTCAGCAAAGTAAGATCTACAAATAAGTCAACATGACCTAAATGGTCAATTGACCCCTTAAGGAGTTATTGCCCTTTATAGTCAATTTTTAACAATTTTCATTAATTTGGTAAATTTATGTAAATTTTTACCAAATATAGTTCTCTGTTACTAATTGGCAAAGTTCATGATAGATATAATTGTAAGAAGCAAAATCGTTCAGTAAAGTAAGAACTTCAAACACATCACCATCACCAAAATACAATTTTGTCATGAATCCATTTGTGTCCTTTGTTTAATATGCTCATAGACCAAGGTGAGCGACACAGGCTCTTTAGAGCCTCTAGTTTATATAGATTAGAGCGTTGGTTTTCCCGTTTGCATGGTTTTACACTAGTAATTTTTGGGGCCCTTTATAGCTTGCTGTTCGGTGTGAGCCAAGGCTCCGTGTTGAAGGCCGTACATTGACTATAATGAATTACTTTTATAAATTGTTGGAGAGTTGTCTCATTGGCACTCACACAACATCTTCCTAAATCTATGAAGTTAAAAAAAAAACATACAAGACTAACAAAGGCCAGATCAGTGCTTTTGACTTGGGACCGACGCAAAATGCGACGGGGTTACACATGTTTTATGAGATCTAAACCATCCCCCTCCTCATACCTCTAACCAAAACAAATACAAAGCAATCAATACGCACAGTAAAATTCTGTTTAAAAGAAGTTATATGCACATATTGCTGAAATATTTTTGTGTCCACGATTGTTTAACAGAGAATACAGAAAAAAATCAAGATAAAGGTAGATAAAATAGCAAACATGCAAGATATTTTCCATATATAGATCCTTTATCAAAGTATTATGACTTTTTTTATGTAAAATTAATTAATGCACATTAAATTAAGATATATGTTTGCCTTTTTAACGTGACCTTAGTTGACATTAATATAATAACTTTATCAAGATATATTCAGTGACTTCGGGTCAAAACATTAAAACTAATGCATTCATTTTATTATAACGATACGTGTACTAAGGACAATCTTTATTTTAATTTAATACACTTTGAAGTATTTAGTGTATTGGATATAGTCAGTTATGGGACCTGCGGGTTCGGTGGACTGGGAGGTCCAAGATTACAATCGTTTTCACACGTGGACCTGTTATATCAGTAGAGTATATCTTTTAACATACTAGATTTGATGGTGTAGTGGACAACTTGAGGTACAATAAAGCCTGGGGTAGCGGCATTGTATGGTCAAACGTGTGGATGGCGGGTGTCGTTAATCATGGGTTAAGCTATCAAATTCTTGTTAGTCATGTTTGTGTTGAAACCATTGCATAATAAACATTGTCAAAATGTCTTGTTAATGTCAAAACTACTGACCATCTAATTAATATAACTGACCACATAATGTATTGTATCAGTACTATGAGGATAGATAAGTTATATCATAATTGTTTAGTCTGACAGCTATCTTCTATGTTTCTTGAGTTTCTTAACAGAACTTGAAGCTGTTCTTTCAATTCTGATAATCATGCTGAACAACACTTTACAAGTCTGTTAACAATTACAAATAAAGGCAGCATAGCTATTGAATATGATTCCATATTTGAAATGTTCTTCTCATTCTAGTTTATCCATTACGGATTTCTTTTTCAACAGTCTGACTCATTTTAAAACTTAATTTTGGTGACATTTTGTCTTGGAAAGATACACTTGTTTAAAAAGAGATTTGGCATATTCCTTATTGCTTTTAAAAAATATAATAAAACTTGAAAAAAAATCCCTATCAAAACTAATGTATGAATAACCGGAAAGGTGTAATGCATTCCATTTAATAAACAATTATAATTATAAAAACTTATTGTGGGAGGATGTATTTACTTACACTTCTTCCTTGTCATAAAATTAGATATGGTATAAAAATAACGGTTTTTTTTTATATAGGCATCTATATATTAGCTTTACAGCTGTATACATGCATATGAAACCATTGCACTTTTAAAACCATAAATCGCTTAAAAAATATTTCATCAAATTCATATCTGTATGCTTAATATATATCCTGTACTGTGTGCAACTCAATAGTTCTACAGACGAGGAAAGGTAACATTCGGCCACCGATAGCTTAATTATTAGTTCAGTCTTGGTGGCCCAGGGTCTAGGGCGCTGGACAGAGTGCAGGCGATGTTGTCACGGTTTCCCAATAGTATGAGTTCGCATCCCGGCAAGGGAAGAACAAACATTTGCTTCCCGTACCCTTTTCACTTATGTGACCTACTGAATTAGACTATTTACCGGGTTTGTAATAACATGAGCAACACGACGAGCCAACATGTGGAGCAGGATCTGCTTACCCTTCTGGAGCACTTGAGATCACCCCCAGATTTTGGTGGGGTTCCTGTTGCTTAGTCTGAGGTTTTCTATGTTGTGTCTTGTGTACTATTATTAGTCTATTTGTCTTTTTCTTTTGTAGCCTTGGCGTTGTCAGTTTATTTGCTATGAGTTTGAATGTCCCTCAGGTTCTGGTATCTTTCGCCCCTCTTTTACAGATGTAACATTGTTGTGCTGATATTTTGAGTAATTATTAATAAAAACAAGTAATTAAGAAGAAGCCGAGTGGCACATGAAGAGAGGCAGGGTGGCTGCTGTCATGTTTTTAAAAATTATTTATATACTAGTATCTCAGTCAGACCTTATGCTTTGTACTAAAATAATCTTAAAATCAACAACATGCACTTTAAAGCACGTTTGGATTCTGCCAAAGAAAACCAATCATGTTTTGTTCAGCTTCTTTAGAATAAACATAATAAAAAAAATAACACCCTACCCCACCCACCCCTTTAAACAAAATCATTAACCTAATATATTATAACACTGAATATGATGTCACGGGAAATCTGTGAGTAATGCTTTATTCTGCATCACCATCAAAAGTACATTTTATATTAAATTGTGTAGGTGGCAAAAAGATTGATTCATCTTTATAAAAATACAATTTGCATCCTTATGAGAAAAAAAATGTTCAAGTATTTCAAATGATGGCGTTAATATACTAAAATACTTGTTATGTGTACAGAAAGATTTGTACACTGGTAATTTATATGTATGCATCGATGCGCGCTATATATCATTGATTCTTATTTTAAGGTACGGTTTTAGGTAGGTCGCACAATGGCAATAGAATAAAAGAAGTCATCACGAATGCAAAATGTTTATGTATTCTGTATATCAAGTCTTTTATAGCTAACTATACGGAATGGGTTCATCATTGTTGAAGGCCATGCGGTGACTATAATTGTTTACAGTCTCTAAACTATGCTCTGTCTTTCGGTAAACGTGTTTTACTTGTAACAGACGAGTGTTTTATGTATATGTAAAGACAAAATTAAATCCGTTAAAATACGGGTACGTTCTTCTGGATACATACATGTATATTATTTTAGTGTGTTTTCCCTTAAATAATCTGGAAGTCTCTGTTTAATTTATTCACAACAAGTATGGACTTAAGAGGCAAAGAGCTCACATATGTTTATATTATATATATATATAAGCACCTATATAAATCAATGCAGTAACCAATTGAAGGATCGGTATGCATAGGCGAACCGAAACAACAGGTCGTGTAGCAAGTTCCTCGATGGATACCTATTGATAATTCTACCAAAAGAAATCTTAAGAAAAGGTTCAGCAAAGCATTTTCATAAGGCGAATGAAGCTAACTACAAATTCAGCAACCAAAGCTATGAATAATTTTTTTCAGTGTTTTAAAAATTGTAAAGTTATCAAGTCCGTGTACTCTTGATGCACTTTTTCATATTTTTTCTGTAATTTAGTACAGAAAATTCTATCCTAAGGGTTAGTTCAACGTACTGAATAGAAAACTATATAAAAATTCTTGATAATTTGATAATTTTGAAAAAAATAGATCAAAACAGGAGATACTTTTCTGCATTAAATTTTAATATATATTTTATATTAAAATATAACTAACCGTCAATTTTATTAAAGAGTGACATTTTACATAGTCACATGACTTAACTGTATCGACAAGATTTTTAAATGCATTTTAATACCATAAAAAAAACAAGGCTGCCAAAAAAAGCCCGCCCAAATTTACAAAAAGTGAAAATTCTCTTCAAAATTGTATGGCAAGCAAATGAAGTTGAATCTCCTGAAATAAAAAATGAAAGACACAATTTATCAGACATTGAGGTCTAACCGACTTTCAGACGACACTGTTTATTGCATGCATTGATCTCCAATGTCATATCTCTAACCGGTAAGGTCATTATCTCTTCCAAGTAAGATTTAGGTAAATATATTGAACTTCATTAAAATTCCTTGTCCACATTTGTAACTCCAGTCTTTGTGAAGTTTTATCCCTGCATCAATTGGACGATAAGATAATTATTATTCAAAAGACAATCAGAATCAAAAGTATGTCAGAAATAATCTTTGATAACTTACTCAACGACAAGATGAGAAACAAGTATTCGTCAGACTACGATGTCTGTGACTATGAGGTTGAACAGCATATGTATGGTTACGTCGCACACATTTGTTTACTCTTTGGCGATACTCGCAAACATACAGTTTAAAATGAATACTTATAATTTCACCAGTTATACGTAGGAATAATTTTGAATGATGACTTTAGCAAACTATGAAGAGTATACTGTTGCTGTAGTTTTGTATTTTAAAGACACATGAGTGTGCATGCACTTGTCTGTTTGAAGATCTTAAGTTAGTTACTATATTTCGCTCCCGATTTTATGTAGTACTAATGTCTTGCTGTCACATCTTTTTTACGACATAGTTGGTTCCAGTATAGCTTGACACACAAACAAACAATTATTCTAGGGTGTCGCATGTTCAAAATAAATTTTTTTTATCAATGAATACGTTATGTCTTTAGATCTATGTTAAAGAAACAAAAAAATGATGACATTTATGTATTCAATGCATGATTTAACTTTACTAATAGCATTTGTTTTTGTATAATATCCACCAAATTGTAAGGTGGTCGCAATAAACTGATGCCTATCTGCAAAATGTTTTTAAAAAGTCGCACAAATGTCATCAACACAGCTAAATCAACATAAAATTAAAAAGACAAGATGGAAATGTGATTTAAATTTTTGGCAAAATGTTACAGGCACCTGTTTTAATAACTTTAACATATTAAGACAGTCCTAGTTATTGCATTTACCATTTGACATTAAGTGGCTTAGCATACCCTACAGGTCAATACGGATTTGATGTAGTCAAGTCCTGATTATACATGAAGTACTTGGCACTGGACATTACGCGAAAAGAAGATATTTTTTTCTC
Source organism: Mytilus edulis (assembly GCA_019925275.1). Lineage (NCBI taxonomy): Eukaryota > Metazoa > Mollusca > Bivalvia > Mytilida > Mytilidae > Mytilus > Mytilus edulis. The sequence continues at coordinate 8,503,738 of CM034349.1, forward strand.
CATAGACAAAAGATTAACTATGTCAATGAGATCGAACCATGCAATAAGTTTGTATTCAAACATACGTTTCGAACATGTCAAAGGAGTTTATTTGTCTCTTTGATATTTTTAAAGATAAAAAATGTTTGTAAACTACATTACTGAAGGTATTTTTTACACTTTTTAAAGGTCATACATTCATTCTGTTACCGGTTATTCGGTTAACAAGGAACAATCAGTGTTTTCCATACAAGAAAACAAGCACTGGTATAGCCTTTACCAAAGAACGCTAAAGAACATGTGTATCTATGCATTGTATTATGTATATTCACAAACCAAAAGAAACCACAATAGTTCACGGCCGACACTCGGCTAACCGAGAGATTGGTCGGTTAATCTATATTGAGTATGCGGCTATATGGGCGATTGGTCTGTTAATCGGGTTGGTTATACGTCTGTTAAGAGTAAAACGCTTAATTTGATGTTAAACTCTATTAAATATACAGATTTTTGGCATTTTATAAGAACCAAATCAAAAAAAGAAAAGTGTCTGACAAAATGATATCTATCATAGAACATTTTGCACTTGAAAAAACATTTCTTAGTCTGCGCAGTTTTCAGTAAAACTAAAAGGCGTCGCGCAAGTATGTAGTATTTATGATTATACGCATAGCAATTTTTTAATAAAAAGCGAAACAAACAAATTTAGATGTCATTTAAAGGACAAAAAATAGTACTGTGGTTCTAAAAAATAAATTGACATTAGTAAATATTTCATAATTGTAAAATAACGTGAATAATATCACGTTTTAGTGAAAATTATGGGAATAAAGTCTGTTAATTGGTTGGACAATTGAAATTGTGTCAGTTAAGAGTTATTTAGCCACGACAATAATTTTGCTACCTTTATATTTTCCCCTTGAAAAATTTAAGAATGAGATGTTCCTGAGTAAACAAAAATGACAATACGGTGCCACAGTATCCTAGAAAGAGCATTTTTATTTTGACTTTCTTTGCATTTTATTGAAGGGTGTGTCACTTCAATATAGCGTGATATGGATTGGCCTCTGGAATATGCATGCATTTTTTATTGACCTTTTCAAACAGCCTTAATGTTTGTGTCTGTTCGAAGTAGTACGTTCTCAATTCCAACTGAAAGTGTCTTTCTAATACAACACAGGGTACATATAACGTGTTCTCGTTTTCATATGAACATGATATTTGTCACTGGACGTTAAACCCTAATTCGTCAGTATCATCCAATTGGTTCTTTTCTTCTATTACTTAATCATATGTTGTTTACAAACCATTCTAAAGAAGTAAACGGAAAGGAACAAATGCAGCTAGATTTGGTTATTTTAAGTTTCAGTTCATTTTATTACGTTTAGTTCCTATCTTCATAAGTGCAGAGGAGAACTACAGTTGTCTATGGTAACCGGTGAAGTCCATTCGCGTTTTCGCGTTTTCACGTTTTCGCATTTCATATTCTATAGGGCGAAAACGCGACATCGCGAAGGGATAAGGCGAAAACGTGAAAATGCGAAATCGCGAAAAGGCGAAATCGCGAAGTCGAAAACGCGAAACCGATTTCGCGTTTTCGCCATATAGAATATAAAAGGCGAAAACGCAAAATGGCATTAACCTGCCACCATAGTTGTCCGCATGTAAACTTCTAGAATTTGTCACCAATATAAGTACATCGCAATCCGTTACTGTATCAACAGCCATAGGTGTTTCATGTGTGTATTCTTAAACAAGTATTATTCTATATTCTGCGTTTCCATCCAGATTCTCGTGTAGACCATGAGGGTCCGGATTGGGGGTATTGTTTATTTCTGTATTCTTTAAATTGTTATGTCATTTTTTTCTTCATTTTATTTATCTTACTCATTATTCTTTCTTTATTTTTCATATTTTGTCATCCCAATATATTCTACTTACTGATGTTTAGTTATATTACGACGTTTATCTCTGATTTGTATACTGGTTACCAATGTAGATGACAAATTTGTGTCATTCATGACAATTAAACAGAATAAACATGATATATGCGATCATTCTTGGATGACAATAATATTACTTTAATATTACCTTTTTTTTTTAAAACCATTTTTATCAATTTTCAATTTCATGTGTTGTTTCCGCATATGTTATGTTTCATTGCTCATGTATTGTTTTCGTATATTTTAGCCGCTCGTCTTGAGCCTATCCATTTGATCTGATAACACCCCATATAGCAATAAGATTATTGCCATTCATAACTCTTAACAGACCAATTAACAGACCGGGTTTTATACATCCGACCCATTAACAGACCAGGTTTTAAATACAGATTGATTTATGTCACCAAAATACAGATTTTCGTGTAGATTTTTCACACAGTGATATCAATATGGTTAACAAACATATGGCCTTTCTTTTTTCGATGTTCAAAATATTGAATGCAAGTACATTTCACCAATGTGTCATTTTGTTTACATTTTATGTGTGTAAAATGTGTTTAAATTTATTGATGAGTAACCCGCCTTTTCATTTAATAGATCGTACATTGAAGCTAGAAAAATAATAACTACACCACTGAATTCAATGCATTGAATTGTTTTGTTATACATGAATACTTTTTATGATGAAAATATATTTAGAAAGTTATGCAATGAAACATGCTGAACTTTCAATGGTTTTCTCGATAACACCTGATTAACAGACTTTAGCCAACCCGATTAACAGACCAACCGCCGATATAGCCGCATACTCAATATAGATTAACCGACCAATCTCTCGGTTAGCCGAGTGTCGGCCGTGTAGTTAAATAAATGAGTTCAAGCTAGCTTGTAATTCTTGGTCGATCTATGATATGACGCCACATAAAATGCAAAATGTTGTCTTAAAACGTAATCTTGAAATGAACAATTCGCTACTATCTGTCATGAATCCCGTGGCTGACTTGCATTTTCTATGCAAATCACGATTTTAAGGTTTGCGTTATACCGGATGCTTTTGCATCCATATAAATCTTTCCTTTTTCTTATATCACACCACTTTCATATCAATCCTTATACGACCTCTGTATAAACAAGCTTTTATTGAAGACACATTCTTCTAGCTGGATTGACGTCATTACTCGGCCTAGCTGTCTTTGCTCAGGTATTTTGTTTGATCATTCAGGCCAAAGGTCAAAGTGGGGGAGGTAAACATTGCGGTCACTCTACAGTGAAGACGATTTATTTTAAAGTAAAACGTCTTTCGAGAGAAAAATTTAATATTTAAATACGGATATCTTTTGAATTAAAATTTGAAAGATAAATTTACTTCGTTACAGAATCGTTATTTAAATATAAATAGATAGCGTAAAACATTACTACGTCGAGTAAAAGGTGAATGATTCAGCATATAGTTGTAAAGAACTGATGAAATAAAAAGAAAACGCCACTGGCATGCATGATACGTGAAATATGTAACATGCATGCATTTTTCCGTTGTTTTTCACTTGTTCTGTTGATTGATAGTGTTTGATTTTGTCATTCTATAGAGACTTCCTCTTTTTGGCTTGGAGTTTTGTGATAATTTTTTATACCAAAAAATGCCTGCAAAGATAAAGAACACGACTCTCTGGGTATAATTAAATAATGATAATAGTTTCGGTTTGTGTTTTAATAGTTCGTAAACCCTGAACCCCTCTTCTCCTTTACCTGGCTTTTTTTATATTTGTAAATCGTATTTCGTGTCAGACTGTTATGGACTCAAAAGGACTGAATGGGGAATAATGAAAAAAAACATGTCCAATGCAAATCCATCTGGAACCACTAGGTTCTTATTATGAGGAATGCATCCGTTTTGCTGTGCAAACCCAAAAAGGTCTTACAAAATTAAGTTTGCAAGTTATCAGTCCATAGCAAACATTAAACAAGCTAATGGAAAGCAGCTTTTGGGGAAACAATAGTGTGCTGCATTCTTATGGTCAGAAAGTTATTCTACAGTAATCTGCACTCCTAAATAGTGCCAATGCTCGGATGTAATGTGCAGAGACATTTTATCATACAGGTTGTTCGGACTGAACCATGAACGTCCCATTCTAACCGGACTTACCGTCTGTAAAAGAGAACAGGATTTAAAATCTGTATAATATAAGGATACAGAACGTGAGAACCTTCGTAATACACCGACCTTCGTCTCGCTACCAAGCATTTGCATGTAAATATTTATATTTTTGATAGATGAGTAAATCTGAAAGGAATTTTTATGGTTTTAAAATTGACATTTTATTACTCGAGCATAAATTTAGATATCCTCCTACAATTTTATACCTGTACAATTTCTAGTGCAATTCTGTCAAACACCTTTGCTTTGGATGTTGACTACTTACAACTGTTGGTGGGAACAGCTCCTTAGTCTAGTCTCGCCCTTTCTGGTTCGAGGTCAATATTTGATATATATGTGAAAAAGGTTTAAAAAAAATTAAGGGTGTGTTTCACTATTCATGAAATCATATATAGTGTAATGCCAGGCAAATGCCATGTATAGTCTCAAGAAGTGGAGAAGGTTCCACATATTACCACACAATGCCATGTCATTGTATAGGTACTGGTCAAAAGTAAATTATAGGAAAATAATTTTTTTTCTTTGAAATTGTCATTTGTGTTAATGGGGAGGACAATTTCATTTTGAAATCTCAGTAATAAAGGAAAGGAGGATGAATTTTGAAAATGAACACCTAGCTTAGAAAGACCTGATAATAAAATCATGGCTGATACTGGATGAGAAAGAAGATCCTGGTCCCCAAAAAGAGAATAATTGGTAAAAAGATGAAAATAAATTTTGGACGGGAGAATGAGCCAGCCTTGCAAAAAGTGAAAATCCCCCCCCTTTTTTTTTTAAAATATTATGGTTGTCTCTAAACAATAACTAGTATACATGTAGTAGACTTGTAATCAAACTGTTTATAGCGACCAAGCTTTAGCTTATTGTTTCTTTGATTGTGAAGTTTTATCCAACCTCAATAAAGATTCACATAGTAAACTAAGGATATCCAACCTTATAAAGATTCACATAGTAAACATAAGGATAATAAAATTTATTAAAGTTCATAATTTAGTGCCACTTTAAATAAAAGGTCAACATTTAAAACTTTCGCACTCGGTCAAATAATATCTATTTTTAAAATGTCCAAGCCAGTATATGAATATATACATATGGAATGTTGTCTTATTTTAGATGGCCCTACTAATCTTCATGTCATGACCAAAATATAAATAGAATCAACCTATGGCGTTCGTCCAGGTACATTATCAAGAAATAGCCATTATTCTTTGGCTCCATATTTTCCAAAAGCCCTTCCTAATTGCATTTTTAAAGCATGAAATAAGTAAGTAGCTGAACAGTGGTTGTAATTAAACTATCAACCATCAAGCTAGGGTGAGATGCCCTTCACCATATAAACCTAATAGTACCTTATACAGTTTATCCGGGAGTGCAATATGGAACTAAAATGTGAATAAAACATTATATGAACTAAAGCCCGTGTAATATATATCATGTTTGCTGACGAATTCTCTAATGCATGCAGTTTAATGCAGTTTAAATGTGTTAAATTGTACTAGACGTTTTATCGCTGTGAAAAGCACCCATGTACTTTCTGAAAAAAGTTGCTTGGAAAATATGAATAACAGACTTTAAGAGTGGCGATAAGAACCATATTGAATTGATAACACAGCAAGAAAATATGACACTATAACCCTATAGCTAACAAAAGCAATACGCTATGTGCGGGTACAACAATATAGCTGACAATATCAATGCGCAATGTGCGGATAATACCATGTAGCTAAAAATAGCAATGCGCGGACACAACCGACATAACAATATTATTGGAAGTGTTTAACGACCTTGACGGCTATACAGCCCTCGCACGGTCGGTAAGAACCGCATAACTATTAAGCGGATAATCTTTTTATATTGTGTCAGTTTTTCGTATTTCAAGTGTTATTTTTCAACTACTGAATGACCGTGCTCTTATAATTACACTTGGAATTCGGAAGAAACATACCTACATGTAATCGGTATTATACATATTATTATTAACGCGTTGTTCTTATGTTGAACTGTTACGATCCTGCCCCTTGTAAGGGGAAGGTGTAGTGCTAACATGTGTTTATCCCGCCACGGTCTTCGTGTGTCTGTCCCAATCAAGGAGTCTGTAATCATGTGGTCGTTGTTTGTTGCTCCCTGTCATAACTGTTTTTTGTTTATTGTTGCAGTACAATTTATAACTGACATTTATTAATACGTTATCAGTTTTTTCCTCATCGTTGAAAGCCACTCGGTGACCTACAGCTGTTGTGGCGATCATACCACATCTCCTTATTTATATATTAGAATTTCTTTCTTGCTCGACACACCCAGCTACTGGCTTAGTTTTTTTTCAACATAACATAATTAACTCTCCAGTTTTTTCTTCTTGATCGTTCATTTTTCACACTTTCTTTTGATTTTGTTTTATATTATATTTATAATTTTTAAAAGAAATGAAAAGGCCGAAATAGTAACTTCACTGCAAATTTCGTGCATCCACCAATTAATTCAGGGGATCAATCAAACTTAATATAACTTTGATTACTTTTCATTCCCTTGAACTCCGTTCTTAAATAGGGCCTTTTAACTTTTTTATTCGAGCGTTACTGCTGAGTCTCTTGTAGACGAAACGCGCAGTTTGGTTTACAACATTTTAAACCAGGTATCTATTGATGCCTTTATTTATCTTAAAGGATGACAGAGCCTTGTATACATTTTTTTTAATCAATTAGAAATCGACGAAAAGTAACTGTATGTTGGAACTCTCCCCCCCCCCCCCCCCCTCTCCCCCTCCTCTGGCACATTTTGAGATTTCTGGATCCACGCTTAACCCGATTCCACTGTCAAAATAGGTAAAAATAGTTCTGAGTACTGCTATAAAATTTGGTTAAAAGTTATACCTGAATTTCGTTAAACGCTTTTTCCCAATTTTTGTTCAGGGGAAACAGAAGCCTTCAACAGCTTCTTCACTGATGTTGTTATCCATATTTATGTATTGCAGTGTTTAATCATTTTAAACATATAACAATCATTCCTTTTATAAAATTGTCACTTTTTAATACTTTAATTTTATTAACTAAAATATATTTTAATTAAATCATGAATAATTGTGTGTATAAGAAATATTCATTTGAACAGAAGATATTTTAGTGTAAGGTTGTTCTACCGATGATCACACATCATAGTTCAGCCTGTGTTACGTCAGCAGTCATACCTAACAGACAGTTTATATACCAGTACTATTTATAGATTACTAATTATAATACCAAGTGATGCTCAGCGAAAAATGAGGATGTGTATTGCATCGTAGGAATTCGACAATCTCCGTTTGTTCACCTGTTTACGAATTAGGTCATGCATTAATCAGGACAGAAAGTGTTCTTGCTTGATACAGCGTAAACTGCTTGAAATCAAATATATAAAAATCTTTAAAAATATTGATCATTATCTTTTATTATAAGTTTTTTTTCTCCACTTTTGTAATCGATGAGGAAATAAAATATTTCCGCCGTCTCTGTGTTGTGTTATGTGTGGGACAGAATTGTTATTTGTAGTGATAGCAAGGTAAAAGTTAGGTTTATATAGGTATCTATAAATACTACCTTCAATCTGATTGGTTGAGGAGTATTTTGACGGAAACCTTGTAAAACTGTATAAAGTTAACTATATGTATCAGTATTATTCATTCTAAATATTAATCCGTTGTTGACATAATTTGATTAAGAGTTAAATGTGAGGACAAACTTAGATCAATTAATACTTCAAAATGTTGTGTGATAGAATGGAATCAGGAAACTTTAATTCAAAAAGTTTATATGAAGAAAACTTTGAAAAGCTGACAAATGTAAGTATAATTTAATTTAATATTATAACTTTGCATAATGTATCAGTGAATAATTGTTCATTTTTATGTTTGAAAAGTGTTCTGCGGACCAAAATAAAAGGCATAATATCGCTTTTATTCAAACTCAAATGCAACTCTAATATCACATGTATTTTTTTCACGTGTGATAAAGATACTAGCTAATCCTGAACTTAAGTAAGTGTGAGGATCTTCTGTAACATTCATGCTTACTGGATTAACGTGTAACATTATATTGTCTCGTACATAACGAAAATATCTATTACATATCATCTAATTAATTAAAAAGAATGGTGTAATGCGATTTCAGTTCATTATTGCGTGTTCTTTAAGCCCCCTTACTTAACGGTATAAAATGAAAAGTCTCTTATAGCTGAACATTCATTATATGAAGAGACATCAAGGAGGCTGTGTATCTAAGCTGTATATAGGCATCATCATGGACTTGTTCGATTTTGATTCACAGGTAAAAGATAGACTTGTTAGTTTGTAGTGATGAAGTTATTTGTATGATTTTACATCGTTCTATTTAAAAATTACCTAGGGAAATGTCAGACAACTGATAACCACTTTCTTCAGGGGAACATCTTAGTTGTGTATTTAAATCATTACCCTTGCATCAATCTTATTGTGACATACAGTTTGTATAATTATTTGATGTTTTATCTTTTCAGAATTGGTGCGACGTTGAGAGTTTAGCTCTAATGTACCAAGACAACACACCATACGAGAGTAGTATGCTTCATGTCATTGACCAAATGCAGTGCAGTTCAGCATCTCCAGTTTCTACTGTAACATCTACCGAACAGTGCAATCTAGCTTTCGGAAAACAAGATTTGTGTTCCGCGAACCTGTGTCTAGATACACAAGAAACGATTGAGGATTTATTAGACTTTGACTTTATTCTTTCAAATAGTATTGAGAACAATTCATTGTATGAAGACAACGAATCAAAAGTGAAGCGAGAGCCTATGTCGTCATCACAAGACCCACTTCCAGATTTTCATTCTACATTTATGGACATTCCTGATATCAAATTTGACAATTGTATGAACAATAACAACTCATTAGAAATGGAAAATGTGAAAAGTGACTTTTCTAAACCAATTGTTCCTAAACAAGAGTATACAGCTAGTTCATGTAGTACATATATGCACAATACAAATACCACCATGACTGTTCCACAATCTCACTGTAACGTTGTTACTCCTTCATCACCTCATCAGATGCGATATTCTATAAGTATTCCAGGCCATTTATCACCTCCTTCATCACCAGAACTAGGCAATGTGATGTCACAAACACACAATCAAATGTCATCATACCACCTACCACAGTCCGTTCAACAAGTACATTCACCACAAACCCATATGTATATGATGTCTGGTCATCCATTTATGGCCAAAATGTCACAACAGCCACAGATGATGCCACATCCAATGATTACGCCACCATCCTCGCCACAGTTAGTTGATCTTCTTCTTCCACAACAGACGATGGAACCAGGGACCATACAGCCAAAACGAAGAGGTCGTCGTACCTGGGGACGCAAACGACAGACAAGTCACACATGCACCCATCCAGGTTGTAGCAAAACTTACACCAAAAGTTCACATTTAAAGGCTCATTTGCGAACCCATACCGGTGAAAAGCCGTATCATTGTACATGGAAAGGATGTGGATGGAAATTTGCCAGATCAGACGAACTTACTCGCCACTATCGTAAACATACTGGTGATCGTCCATTCCAGTGCCATCTTTGCGAACGCGCCTTCTCAAGAAGCGACCATTTGTCACTTCACATGAAGAGGCATATTTAACAATGACAATGAGGACTCAAAAATGGTCAAGAACTTATATATTATGACATTTATATTGACTGTAATAATAGTTTTATACGTCGTATGATGTCAGTATGTAAAGACCATACCAATCCGACCAGCGTTGTGCTGGACGAGAACTACTATGGTATGGGTGTACCTTGCCGAAAGTCATGGCTGGTCCGTTTCGGTTAAGGCGAAAAAGTCCAAGTTGGTCTAAAGAGAGTTAACTCTCAATGTAAAATTATCATGTTAAAAACATGTAAAAGGTTTTGTGACCAGTCTTGAACAAAAGTGCTATTAAAGACGAACTATGCAGCGTCAAAAAAGTTGTAATGAAATGCAAGAAAGTGACAAACAACGAAAAGTTATTTATTGTTATTTAACTGTCGTGTTACTGTTAAAACAATGGACAAGTGCAATTATACTAAGTGCCTATACATATTTTATTTTGTATTGTTCATTAATTTCTTTATAAACTAAAGTTCTGAATTATACAAATGAATTTTTCAGAAGGAAAGATTTAATCTTGACATGCAACGTTTGCGACTGGTTTCAATTGTGTAGACCCGATTTCAGGTCATATATGTATACCTTTGTAATCAGAAAAAGTCAAATATATTAGGATAGCAAAGAGACCACATAATTATGTTGATTTCATCCACCGCAGGAGTCGGTACTTAATAATTAAAATCAAACTATTGATTAAAACATCTTTCTAGGGTTAATTATTTTTGTTATATTATTAACTTTGGTGCTTTATATTGTTAAATTATTTGATATTATTTGTACTTGTATATAATATGCCCCCCTTACCTAGTCAACGGTGTTCACGTTAAAGTGCCATATACTATAAGTATAATATTATTAGCAAGCCTGTGGAGTCAGCATGGTCTGACTCGTACAGGTCTGTTAACACCTTAATATATAATAAATATGTTTAAAACTTATAAAATTTGTTTGTTTTACTGGTTACTTTAATGGTTTGGTTGCTGAATGATCAATATTTTTACCAGCGGATAATGTTTAATAGATATATAGGAAGATGTGGTATGAGTGCCAATGAGACATTTCTCCATCCAAGTTACAATTTATAAAAGTAAACCATTATAGGTCAAAGTACGTCCTTCAACACAGGGCATTCGCACACACCGAACAACAAATTTTACACTAAAGGGTACAAAAAGGACCAGTGTTTAACAATTTAAACAGGAAAACCAACGGTCTAATTTACATTAAAAAAAACACTAATGAACCACAAAAAAAACCCGACAACCACTAAACAACAGACCCCTGACTAAGGAATTATTCTGGAAGATTCAAATTTTCATGTTAGAATGTTAGTTTTTATCTAATCTGCTTAAACTGAGAATAGGAATGCAAAGACAAGCATGGTATACGTAAATGAGACAGGAGCGCAACGATACAAACAAAACTTTAGAGGCCATCATACGGTCACCAACAATGCAAATAACACGTGTCTCTATAAATCATATCACCGAGCTAAGAGCCTGTCTTAAACATCAAAGGACAAAATAAAATGCATATACCTGTAACAGGTCAAAAGTTTAAGCAGAGAAGAGTCAATATAATGAACTGCAGAGAACTAGTTTCTGTACTGAATCACATCATACGATATAAATAAGAAGATAAGTTATAATAAGACAACTCTCCATCCAAGTTACAGTGTATTAAAAGGTTATAGGTGAAGTACGGCCTTCTTACAGAGCTTTTACTCGCACCGAACAACAAGCTTTAAAGGGTCCAACAATTACTAGCTTTAAACAATTCATTCAGGAAAACCAACGGTCAAATCTATATAGAAAACGAAAAACACTAATAAACCACACCAACAAACGACAACCACTAAACAGGCTCCTGACTAAGGGCAGGTGCATACCAAAAAAATGTAGCGGGTCACCAACCTTCACCCTTACATGAGATGGAATAGTGTAACATAACAACATAAACAGACACACTGTATAAACTATCGACTGAATTTGCTTTACTCAATAAAAAAAAAAACATAAACAAGTAAACATACACTGAACGAATAAGTTTGAGTCAACACATAAAAAGACAAATAAAACTTGTCTATTGATGCAGAGGAAGAGGTTACATACCGAGAGACATCTAAAAGGGGTACATATGAGACGGATTAAGACAAAGAGTCGATTTACGAAGATAAATTTCAACACTTTAAAAAAGGTCTAGAAACGGAGACCCAGAGAATTATGCAGATGTATGATCCAGTAGCTCGAACAGCGAGGAAGGATGGTCTCTGTTATAATTTGTTGTGTGGAAGCTGAATACAAAAATGACCTCCATTACATGATGCTTTATAGTATTTTCTAGCCATGGCGATTTGAAAAAAAATGTTTACTTTTCCAACGACAGAAGCGGTCTACTAAAAGAAATTTCAAACCGGGTTTTGAACTTGACCGTTATTTTTTATGACAACTAATGTACAATATTGGCCTTCTTACGGAGCTTTTTTTTTTTGCAGTTCCACTTCTGTTTCAAATTGAAATCCAAAACTGCTTAGAATTTTAAACAAATTTCACGCGTTGTCGTGCCAAGCATGTTATACCCTAACTTGTAATTTAAAGTATCGGAAATAAGGAGGTATGTGCCTTACAAATCCGAAAATACAAATACGTTGCGATTAGGTAGACAGAAAACACTTGACAAAATTCGTTGGAATTATTTTCTGACCAAATCTGAAGTCATTCTGTATATAAGTTTCTCATAAAAATGAAACGAAAATATTTCTTTGGCGAACGAACGGATGGACGAATTGATGAATGGACAAGGTGATTGCTATCTATAACCCTGGTTTTTTAATACGAAATCAAATTTTTATATGCACATCTACTAGTATGTGTAGCTAGTCCATTGTAAACCATATAAGAATATAGTTATTATATCAGTATACCTCACAAGGAATTTCTTAATAAAATTTATACGAATGAATTTAAATTTTATTCGAAATTGTCTGGAAAAAAACGATTACTCGATTAATAGTTTCAAAAACTATAAACGGTACAAGGAAATCATTCGTAATTCTGAAAATGTTAAAAAAAACAACATAGTTGTATGTTATTGTTATATATCTTTATGCTATATCTATATCATTGATACCACATACTTACTTCGTCATGTTTATATAATGCTATTATGTATGAATTCATGTTACACATGTATCTGTGTCTGAGTGTTCAATAAAATCTGAATCTTGAATCTTGTAAATATAACTCAACATGCAGACATCTTATACGTTCAGGTATTTCACATCCAATCTTTTATGGTAATATTCTTTACAAAGCACACACATGTGAGTATTCACCCCAAAAGCTAACAAAACCTTTAAATAGACTGATTAAGAATGGATATAGTTAAACGATACTGTTGTTAGGTCATTAAAGATTGCATATTTTGGCTTTAATATTGATTCACTTATAGGGTCTTTGCATCGGAATTAAAAACATTTATTCTAAAACCAGTTGTTGGCATGACACGGGTTATGATCTTCTAATATATTTCATGATGGTATAATATTAAACCCCTAACAGAAGGGATTGTGCCTGGTATTCATATGATGAAGACATAATCTTTCAATCAGTTTAATTGAGGTCTGGAGCTGGCATGTCAGTAAATGCTAGAAGTCTGTTGTTATTTATGTATTATTGTCATTTTGTTTATTTTCTTTTGTTTCATATTCTGACATCCGACTCGGACTACTCTTAAACTGAGTTTTACTGTGTGTATTGTTGTGTGTTTATTTTTCTACACTTTTGGCTAGAGGTATTAAGGGGGGGGGGGTTGAAAACTAAAAAAAAAAAACATGTTTAACCCCGACGAAATTTTGCGCCTGTCCCATGTCAGTAGCCTCTGGCCTTTGTAAGTCTTACATATGATTTTTAAATTTTAGTTTCTGGTGTATAACTCGGAGTTAAGTATGACGTCCATTATCACTGAACAAGTATACATATTTGTTTAGGGGCAGCTGAAAGACGACTCCGGGTGCGGGAGTTTCTCTCTATTGTTGGATTTCGGCTGTTGTATGCTCTATGGTCGGGTTGTCGCTTTGACACATTCCCCATTTCCATTCTCAATTTTATTAGTCTTTCCAAAAAATATTTACTGGAAATTATTAGTTCAATGTTTTTGTCTGTTATCCATTACACGTTTTTCCTGATCACTTGTCGTTATGAAGATATGAAGTAAGAAAAAGACAGATGTTACTGGGTATTAGATTGATTGACTTTTACACATTCTCAGGTTCCGATAGTGCCCGACTTTATTTTACCATCTAGTACTTTCGTTGATGCATGGCATTTTAAGCCATTATTACAACAAATTGTTAAAAAATAGATATGCATGGGAAATGTTTCACACTAATGTTTCAATGGACCAAAAAAATATGTTGTATGATCATATTCAGTGCAAGGATTAAACAGTATAAGGGAGATAACGCCGTATTAGAATTAAAATGTATTATGCGATTCATACAAGTCCTTAATTAAAGCAAAATTATATTTCTTCTCTATTTTTTTCCTGATATTTGTATTTTTTAACTGTTCTCTGTTTCTCATTTAATACTTGTTGGTTTCACTGTTAATGCGAATAAAAATGAAAATATCATAGCAGCATAAAAACGTAAAAAATTGAAACAGACTGCGAAAGTTTTATATTATAGCACATTGATGTGTTCATACATTTCCCTACAGAAGCTTTAATAAGGTTAAGCCTAGAAAGAAAATTATATCAACTGAAACTTTTATTTCTATATTCTATTTTCTATATTAAACTATATTGAGGTAAATAATTTATAACTATATAATATTTTAAACTGATGTTATTTCAATGATTAAATTCGTTTTGCTTAACTTTCATAAATTGCGTTATCCATGTGTACAACATGCATGACATTTACAACATGATAAATAATGTAAATTAAACAATGCATAACAAGAGAAAATTAATCACAATGAATGATATGCTATACAAATATTTTGATCGATTAAATAAATTAATGGTTTAATAATTTTTTTTATGTTTTGCATCTTACTAAAATGAAAAAGGTTTACTTGGTGAGCACATTTTTATTTCAGACGTAATTACTGTTCTTGTTCAGCTTCTTTTTACGTCACCTTTCGGCATTTATATATAAAAAATATATCATAATACTAAACAAAAACCTGGTAGTACTCGCTAACGCTGTATTACAACATTGCAGACTAGAAAAGGGAGAAGGTTAGGTACCATTAAATCGTTTAATCCCGCTGCAATTGTGTGCACCTATCATAAGTCAGGAATCCTATGTTCAGTAGTTGTCGTCTGTTTATGTGGTTCATAAGTGTTTCTCGTTTTTCGTTTTTTATATAGATTAGACCGTTGGTTTTCGCGTTTGTATGGTTATTTTACGCTAGTAACTTTTGGGGCCTTTTATAGCTTCCTGTTCGGTTTGCTAATAACTGATGATTAATTGCCTATATATTAGGGATGTCAAAACATCTGAAATTTAATACTCGGATACTCGGACATGATACTCAAGTACTCGCAAGTACTCGGATGAATCTGAAACGTCTATTGAAAAGTTTAGATTTAAGTGAGGATGCAGTGTTTTGTTACCTTTCATAAACATATCAACGAAAGACAAATGTACTACAAACATTGCTTGATCCTCTTTGCGTCATTAAACAATGATTTACCGACCGCCGTTTTTTTTTTTAATAACCTAACTATCATAATAGCAATCAGTAAATAGTATATATTTAAACATACTTTGCATTTAGTAAGTAACACTGTTAACATATATTTGCTCGTGTGTGCTCACAAGTAGCAAGCATGTTCTACTTTAATGCATTATTTTAAATACAGTTGTTATAATTGAATTATACCTTGTACATGTGTCGTACTGACTTTTCTGCTGTGTCTGATGACTTTTAGCATCTGGTGTAAAACAAGAGAAAGTGCTGGTAAATGAAGATGTTTATTTGTTGAAATCAGTAATCAAAATGCTGCTCAATTATAACACAATAAAATAGCAATATCACTTGATAATAAATTTAGAATTTCACAAATGAACTTAATCAAGGAACAATGCAATATTTAATTATTATGGAGAGAGCTTTTATAGGCTGTGCCTGGTGCTCAATCCTTTTCACATCTCAGTAATGCATTAAATATGTTTAAAATCAAATCAAATCAAAATCAAAATCAAACAAGTGTTTTTCTTTTTTGAGATAGATTGGACCGTTGGCTTTCCCGTTTGTATGGTTATTTTACGCTAGAATTTTTTTGGGACCAAGGCTCCATGTTGAATACCGTACTTTGACCTATGATGGTTTACTTTTATAAATTGTTACTTGGATGGAGAGTTGTCTCATTGGCACTATTACCACATCTTCCTATATCTATAAAATCAAATTGATTTTTTGAAATAATCTTTGAAACAAATATAATAGTGGATAAATATTGGTCTTACTACTAGTACCTATGTAACAATAAACAAAATAAGTAAACTTCTGCAAAGTGTGTCAATTAAGATGAAGGGCTTGGAATTCAAAATATCAATGAGAAAGGAGTCTGTTGAATGAGAGGGGATGAAACCTTGCATGTCAATATTAAATCTCTGTATGAGTAATTCCAAGGATTCTTCTCCGATC
The DNA here is from genome assembly GCA_019925275.1 of Mytilus edulis. NCBI lineage: Eukaryota > Metazoa > Mollusca > Bivalvia > Mytilida > Mytilidae > Mytilus > Mytilus edulis. The sequence goes on from CM034349.1 coordinate 8,520,138, forward strand.
ACGCGGAATTAGATTAAGATTCCCATCAGACAGGGCTTCGTATGTATGTACCCCACACAGCCAAACGAATATTTCAATACTCACCCATCGGACAGGGCTTCGTACGTATGTACCCCACACAGCCAAACGGATATTTCAATACTCACCCATCGGACAGGGCTTCGTATGTATGTACCCCACACAGCCAAACGAATATTTCAATACTCACCATCGGACAGGGCTTCGTATGTATGTACCCACACTCAACCAAACGGATATTTCAATACTCAAACCATCGGAAAGGGCTTCGTATGTATGTACCCCACACAGCCAAACGGATATTTCAATACTCAACATCGACAGGGCTTCGTATGTCATGTACCCACACAGCAAACGGATATTTCAATAACTCAACTCATGACAAATATCTTGTATGTATCCAACCCGACACGGATATTAATGACTCCCATCGACAGGGCTTCGTATGTATGTACCCCACACAGCCAAACGATATTTCAATTTCACCATCGGACAGGGCTTCGTATGTATGTACCCCACACAGCCAAACGGATATTTCAATACTCAACCATCGGACAGGGCTTCGTATGTATGTACCCCACACAGCCAAACGGATATTTCAATACTCACCTTCGGACAGGGCTTCGTATGTATGTACCCACACAGCCAAACGGATATTTCAATACTCACCATCGACAGGGCTTCGTATGTATGTACCCCACAACCAAACGGATATTTCAATACTCACCATCGGACAGGGCTTCGTATGTATCATGTACCCACACAGCCAAACGGATATTCAATACTCAAGTCAAGACCAAAGAAGATGTTCACCGACACATTTGAAGGCTCATATTTATATTTTAGCAAAAAACGTTTTATCAATTTAACACGTTTTTTGTATGTAAAATTACATGTTATTTGGTTTAACACGTTTTTCCAGTTCTCTTCGTAAATTATCTAATTTCTATTTTTCTCTGCGGATTTATAACAGCAGCTTTGTAACAAGATTATTGTTATGAATAACACTTTTCTGAAACTGATATTGAATTATAATATATAATGATTTAACTCACGTGAGTGTCTTACGTGAGGTTGAGTCTATAGCCTAACCCGTTTTACATATTTTTGTACTTTAAATTATTTATTGCAGATAAAGTACAAATAAAACTTTATTCGTAAGACCCATTGGTGGCCATCGCTGTTATCATATCTTTGGTCTTGTTGTTTTCTCTTTGACATATTCCCCATTTCCAATTTAAATTTATTTTTGGGAAGATTTCGGAAAATCAGATTTAATCAATCGTATTTACAAGAGTTATGTCCCTTGGACATGTATGTTATATGGAAATTACGTAGCTAGCGATATCCCAACAAATTTATATCGGAGGTGTTTATTAATTATGTTATGTTCGAAAACTGAGTGCCGATCACCGATTTTGATCATTTCCGATACTAGTATCCATTTTTAATGTAATTTACATTGAACATTGAATAACGGTATCCCATCTACATTTCTTGTTGGATTTTTGTGAAATGTATATCAAAGGTATAACCATGCAAAGACTTCGAAGAGTTCGAGGAGCTATACTCCTTGCCAATTGAAATTATGAAAACTAACATTGTTGGCAAATGTATCCCGTTATTTCTTGATGGATATTATTTAAAAAAAAAAAGAGAAGAAAATCGCTTTAAGTTGTTGTCTTTGAACAGATAAAATGTGTACATCTCGTGAAGTTGGTTTGCTGGGTGAGGGTGCGTGGAATACTGTTCTTATATTTTTTTGGATATTTACTTTTTTATCTATATTTTGCAACTTTAATTTTTTAATTTTTCTATTTTCAGTCTTTACAATCAATTTGAATAAAAAATGAAAATATACGAATGATACCTGAAAACACAAATGCGAAGTCATATGTTATTTGACTCAACAGTAATGATCAAATTAACATGTTTTGGTTATGTATTGTATTGGGTTCATACGTGTTGAGTGTGTTGTTCTGCACGTTATTCCAGGTCTCATTATATTATTTAATATCTATTTTTTTCCTGCAGCTTTGGAAATGTAAGCTCCTTATATATAATAAGATTAATCGTATAACTAATACTTAACTGTAAGCTGATATTGTATCATGATAAAGTTATCTCACGTGAGCTTCTTACATGATGTTGTCTAAAGCAAAACTCATTTTACATATTTTTTCGTCTTGTCGTGTTTTTGGTTCAGGAAAAAATATACAAATAATACTTTAAAATGTATATTTATACAGGTTAAGACCCTCTGTGAATAGTTTGGCCATGAAAATCAAAGATTAATGAACGGCGTTTGACTTTTTTTCTTACTAGATAACTATTATAAAATTGAGAATGGAAATGGGTAATGTGTTAAAGAGACAAGAACCCGACCAAAGAGAACAGCCGAATGCATTATGGTGTTTTAGTGGAATTCAGTTAATCAAAGCTTTCTTAGTATTGTAAGGCAGGTATATTATGGGATAATTATAAAGAATTAAGAGTTGTCTTCTTAAGTCAGTATGTGCAATACATCTTTTTAAATACACTACCACTCGGGCGATTGAAATCGAACGTTAGAAATATTTAAGCCATTCAAAGGGAGAGAATCAAAGTTTTGCCTACGTCTAATAAAGACTGACGAGTGCTGTCCCCTCTACCTAAGATACTGTTTATCACTGTTGACTCTAAAAAGACCAATTTGTTAATTTTTTCTGTAAAAATAGACGTATATTGAGTTCACTTATATATGAAAATTTGATGATGTGGTATGATTGCCTTTGAGAAAACTCTCCACAGAAACCAAATGACATAGAAATTAACAACTATAGGTCACCGTACGGCCTTCAACGATGAGAAAAATCATGATTATGTTTTTTTTCATTAAATGTTTGTGGAGGTCCTTTTTCAGGAAATCATCACTTTTTACAATCGATATGAAAGATATGAATTAATCAGTACAGGCTCATTGCAGTATCCAGTTGAAAGAAAAATATTGTTATCTCCGCCGTGAGTTATGCCCTTCAAAAATGTGAAGATGAAAAGTCAAGATTCAAAGTATCCTCGTGAAATCATTTTGATGATAATATTGACGAACATATCAACCATTATGATTGGTCGCCATGGTTAATTAATAATTAAAACAAACACAAAAATCCAACAATCCAGCCATCCAGCCATCCTTCATGTCCAAAATTTGATTATTATCGAGAAAGAAATCATTCTGATGATAAGAATTGCATTAAACCTCCAGTAGTAAATACATTTACATATGCAGAACGGGAATACAAAAATGTATCAGAGCAATAAACGACAACCATTGAATTACAGACTCCTGGTATTGGATAGGCACATACAGAATGTGGTGAGGTTAAACATGTTAAAGGGCACCAAACCCTCCCCTCATGGGACTGTGGTGCAACAGAATAATACAGGATCTGTACAAAATAATAGACATATAAATCATATCATCAACAACAACAAACAACAACTCAATTACAGGCGCCTGACTTGGGACAGGTATACATGAATGTGGCGGGATTAAAACTGTTAGAGGGCGCCCAACCTTCCACCTAACATTTGACATTGGTAAGAACATATGAATATCAGCGAGAGTAATATTGAATTACCTCCCCTTGTTCAAATCTGGAAAATACAATTTCAGTATTAGGAATTTTTGCATTTTGTCTGTATATATTTATTTGTTTATTTGTATCTTTTTAAACTTGGTATGAAAATATCTAAAATACCTAAAAATGATTTTTATTGTTTTCAGATTAAATTGAGCATACCTAAGGCTTGTATAATATGTTAGAATAATACAATACAATACAATACAATATTTTTATTTTCTAACAGTAATAGTCAAAGAGCATACTTAGAGGGAAAAGCGTCATTAGCTACGATTTGAACAGTAAAAGTTAAAAAAGGTCTCGAGGTCTTATAAAAAAGAAGATGTGGTATGATTGCCAATGAGACAACTATCCACAAGAGACCAAAATGACACAGACATTAACAACTGTACGTCATCGTACGGCCTTCAACAATGAGCAAAGCCCATACCGCATAGTCAACTATAAAAGGCCCCGATATGACAGTGTGAAACAATTCAAACGAGAAAACTAACTTGTTTTGTTTCAGGCATTTACAAGTCTGAAAGTGCTGTAGTGTATTTAAAAAGATGTATCATAAGATGAACCTGTGCATGACAATGGAAATTATGATACATTAAAAGTTTCAAAAACAAATTGAATATACTATTAAACTAGCTCAATAATCTATATTGATCTTCAATATATGAAAAGTTTTATCACTCTCAATTACGAAGCAAATAAATATATCTCGGAGTTGAGATCATACCATTATAGATTTGCTAAATCAATAGCCTGGGACGAATACCACTAATTTTGTTTTTATAATTTTTAAATCACGTAAACAGTATAAATATTGGCGTTCGAATTTGTTTATCTCTACATGTAAACATGTTTCAAATTCAAAGGCTTTTAATTTTGTAACATTATTCAAACTTTGTACTTTTCTTTCATTTCACTTCAATTAAGCATAAATTCCAGTAAGGTCTAGATCACGCATCTGCTGATAGAGCACCTGCTGATATAGCACCATCAGCTGGCGATACGGCACCTTTTTTGGGGAAATTTGATTTTCCTCCCTTTGCACAGTGTCTTAAGTTTTCAGAGAAAAACGATTATTGATGATTTAACTAATTGCCAAAAAACATTGTGTTCTTCCACAACCATTTTAAACATAATAAAATATATCCACAAATGTGTATTTTCACAAACAGATCTAATTTTCATTTATTTTCTTCTCAAAACAAAAATTAATTATACGTCATCGTTTTCTGTTTAAAAAAATGTGGAAAAATTGTATGCCAAATTTGTTTTTAAAAATTGTTTTCCCCAGACGGAAGGTTGTACGAAGATTGAAGCACTTTGATACAGTGATTAAAACAAGATGTACTTTAAAATACTAATTTAAAGAAATATTTTAGCATACTTATTGAAACTAGAAGTACTACCAAGAACATACAGTGTAGAGCTTTTGGTCTTTTTAATTAAACATGTCAGGTATTTAATTAAGGGGACATTTTTTAATCAATTTTAGCACTAGTATGAGTACATCGGTGAGGTTTTCTTTGTTAAGTTTTTTTCTCGTGTGAAGCATAATAAATCAATCAAACTGTTACTACAAAAAAATACTTTACAAACTGTCACGCCTGTTGCAATATCTCATTTTCTGAGTTGATTTTTCAGATCATTGAACTCTGAAACTGACACCAATGCCAAGTTAACCTTGTCATGCACAGGTACATATTATGATATACTCGCCTACAAAATATCGTTAACCTGCCATGTGAAATATCTAAAATTCTTACCTCAAACAAAAAAAATGTCTATACTGGAGCATAAAATATGGCTTTATGACATACTGAAATCCGTTCAGAGACTGGGACAGCAATCTTTGATTGTGCTATTCAGTACTATTTTACGTATTCCTTTTTGTCCTCTTATGCCGATGTTGACTCTTGTGCTTATTCAGTGTTTTATGGTACAATATTCTAAGCAAGGTTTGGTATTCCACTGAAGAAAAGGGGGGTCCACGTTAGTATGCTTTTCCCGAAGCAAAAGCCTCGTTAGTGGATGTTTTTGCTCACATTTTGATGATTTTTTTAATCCTTTCAATAAATCAGTGTTCATTACAGATCTTTTGTTGTGCTTTGATTTTGTTTTCCAACTTGTCTAACCTTCAAATCAAAGTTTGATTTATAGTCGATACATAGTAAACAAAGTAACACAAGCTCTAGTGAACTTTTAAAATCATCGACATTATAATAAATTACACAAGCAACAGAGACATATAATATTATATGTCTCTCCATCCAAATAACAATTTATAAAAGTAAACCATTATAGGTCAATGTACGGCCTTCAACACGGAGCCTTGGCTCACACCGAACAAAAAGCTATTAAAGGCCCCAAAATTATTAGTTTAAACTGTTCAAACGGGAAAACCAACGGTCTAATCTATACAAAAAACGATAAAAGAGAAACACGTATAAATTACACATGTGCAGCGGGATTAAACGTTTTAATGGTACCAAATCTTCTCCCATTTTCCGAAACAATAGCATAACATCACAACATAGAAAAATGTCTGTTAACCTACCATGGGACATGTTCTAACACCTATCTTGTTCTTTTTCATCAGTTTACTTTTATTACATTTAAAAATAAGAAAATGTGGTACGATTGCTAAAAAGAGAAATCTCCACCTGAGACCAATGACGTATCTAGACGTTAACGACTATAGGTATAACCGTACTGAGACCAATGACGTATCTAGACGTTATCGACTATAGGTATAACCGTACTGAGACCAATGACGTATCTAGACGTGAACGACTATAGGTATAACCGTACTGAGACCAATGACGTATCTAGACGTGAACGACTATAGGTATAACCGTACTGAGACCAATGACGTATCTAGACGTGATCGACTATAGGTATAACCGTACTGAGACCAATGACGTATCTAGACGTGATCGACTATAGGTATAACCGTACTGAGACCAATGACGTATCTAGACGTTAACGACTATAGGTATAACCGTACTGAGACCAATGACGTATCTAGACGTGAACGACTATAGGTATAACCGTACTGAGACCAATGACGTATCTAGACGTGAACGACTATAGGTATAACCGTACTGAGACCAATGACGTATCTAGACGTGAACGACTATAGGTATAACCGTACTGAGACCAATGACGTATCTAGACGTGAACGACTATAGGTATAACCGTACTGAGACCAATGACGTATCTAGACGTGAACGACTATAGGTATAACCGTACTGAGACCAATGACGTATCTAGACGTGAACGACTATAGGTATAACCGTACTGAGACCAATGACGTATCTAGACGTGAACGACTATAGGTATAACCGTACTGAGACCAATGACGTATCTAGACGTGAACGACTATAGGTATAACCGTACTGAGACCAATGACGTATCTAGACGTGATCGACTATAGGTATAACCGTACTGAGACCAATGACGTATCTAGACGTGAATCGACTATAGGTATAACCGTACTGAGACCAATGACGTATCTAGACGTGAACGACTATAGGTATAACCGTACTGAGACCAATGACGTATCTAGACGTTAACGACTATAGGTATAACCGTACTGAGACCAATGACGTATCTAGACGTTAACGACTATAGGTATAACCGTACTGAGACCAATGACGTATCTAGACGTTATCGACTATAGGTATAACCGTACTGAGACCAATGACGTATCTAGACGTTAACGACTATAGGTATAACCGTACTGAGACCAATGACGTATCTAGACGTTAACGACTATAGGTATAACCGTACTGAGACCAATGACGTATCTAGACGTTATCGACTATAGGTATAACCGTACTGAGACCAATGACGTATCTAGACGTTAACGACTATAGGTATAACCGTACTGAGACCAATGACGTATCTAGACGTTATCGACTATAGGTATAACCGTACTGAGACCAATGACGTATCTAGACGTTAACGACTATAGGTATAACCGTACTGAGACCAATGACGTATCTAGACGTTAACGACTATAGGTATAACCGTACTGAGACCAATGACGTATCTAGACGTTAACGACTATAGGTATAACCGTACTGAGACAATGACGTATCTAGACGTGAACGACTATAGGTATAACCGTACTGAGACCAATGACGTATCTAGACGTGAACGACTATAGGTATAACCGTACTGAGACCAATGACGTATCTAGACGTGATCGACTATAGATATAACCGTACTGAGACCAATGACGTATCTAGACGTTATCGACTATAGGTATAACCGTACTGAGACCAATGACGTATCTAGACGTTATCGACTATAGGTATAACCGTACTGAGACCAATGACGTATCTAGACGTTAACGACTATAGGTATAACCGTTCTGAGACCAATGACGTATCTAGACGTTAACGACTATAGGTATAACCGTACTGAGACCAATGACGTATCTAGACGTTATCGACTATAGATATAACCGTACTGAGACCAATGACGTATCTAGACGTTAACGACTATAGGTATAACCGTACTGAGACCAATGACGTATCTAGACGTTATCGACTATAGGTATAACCGTACTGAGACCAATGACGTATCTAGACGTTAACGACTATAGGTATAACCGTACTGAGACCAATGACGTATCTAGACGTTATCGACTATAGGTATAACCGTACTGAGACCAATGACGTATCTAGACGTTAACGACTATAGGTATAACCGTACTGAGACCAATGACGTATCTAGACGTTATCGACTATAGATATAACCGTACTGAGACCAATGACGTATCTAGACGTTAACGACTATAGGTATAACCGTACTGAGACCAATGACGTATCTAGACGTTATCGACTATAGGTATAACCGTACTGAGACCAATGACGTATCTAGACGTTATCGACTATAGGTATAACCGTACTGAGACCAATGACGTATCTAGACGTTATCGACTATAGATATAACCGTACTGAGACCAATGACGTATCTAGACGTTATCGACTATAGATATAACCGTACTGAGACCAATGACGTATCTAGACGTTAACGACTATAGGTATAACCGTACGGTATTTGACGAAGAGAAGGACTTATATCGCAACATAATCTATACAAAAACCCTCTAAAAAACAAATGTAAAACAATTTAAACGAGAAAACTAACAACGGGAATTATGCACAAAAAAATAAACGAAAAAAACTACAAATATGATATATAGCAACATTTAATAATCACTTAATTATAAGCTCCCCACTTAGGATAGACACATACAGAATGTGTAGGGGTAAAACGTATTTGCTGTAGGAAAACCCTTCCCCTAACTTGGGACAGTATTGTAACAGTAAAGCATAAGAACAAACTAAAAGGGCTTTACTCAGTAGATCGATACAAAGCACAAACTCAATAACGAAGAAACAGAATATACCAAGTAAAGAATCCTGAGTACTCACATGTTTTACCGAAAGCTAGTTCAAAGCTTATAACAACTAATCATTGATCTAAGACTAAAATGTCAATCAGTTCACATCCAACTCTAATGGATTTTGTGTAAAGATACCAATACCAGTTGTCCTATTGTTGCTTTGGTTTCTATGGTACGTGTTTTGTCCCTGAATCAAGATTTGTAATCCACCTTTTTTAAACACTATTGATTTTTTTTTACTTTTGTCTGTAATGCATATTTCATAAACATAAACAGTTATTAAGTTGCTGTGCAACAATTCAGGCAAAGCTGCATAACATCTACGTTTTTTTTTTATTCCCCTTATAGTACAGATTTGTGGAGAAGACCGCAATACCGTATTTATACCGCACCTTAGTAACAAGTAAAACGTCAAACTGTATATATATATAGCTGTTGGTTGTTATTAGAGTCAGATAATAAGAAATCATCACAAGATTATCCCCTTTGCATCATGTTGCTTTCAAGTATTTCGGTGGATCGAGAACTTTGATCATCTCTTCTTAAAAAAACCGTTCAACCTTCTCTGGTGACCCCTTTGAAATTAGTCGATTATTGTTTAATGCTAGTATTAACAAACAGACCAGACTATAGTTAGTTTAATGCTAGTATTAACAAACAGACCAGACTATAGTTAGTTTAATGCTAGTATTAACAAACAGACCAGACTATAGTTAGTTTAATGCTAGTATTAACAAACAGACCAGACTATAGTTAGTTTAATGCTAGTATTAATAAACAGACCAGACTATAGTTAGTTTAATGCTTGTATTAACAAACAGACCAGACTATAGTTAGTTTAATGCTAGTATTAACAAACAGACCAGACTATAGTTAGTTTCGGTTCTTTCTTCTTGTTCATAGGTATTCATAGAATACATGGCAAAATAAGTAATACATAATTCTTCCGGTTTACTTCTGAAACGGCATTCAGGTTAATGCTTATATTCCATTGATTTAAAACAGAAGATTGCACAGAACCACAACATCAATTTAACTCTACCGAAGTCACTAACGCTTTCATGCCTTCCAGATACCAAATATATATGTAAACAATATTGTTCTGATAATCTGTTATCCTTTATGGACTTATTAAAACTGCATTTATGCCAACAAACTCGTTCAAATAATATTTATCAGTGTATCTTAGGGCTTTAATCCAGCCCTGGCCTCAGTGACTTATTTTCAATTTTTTATTTTTTGTTGTTGTAAAAATTGAAAATAAGTCACTGAGGCCAGGGCTGGACTACTTGGAGCCTCTATAGTTTTGCTTTCAAACAGCAATATTCTTTTTCTAGCTTTATGGTCCTTGCAAAGACCTTACAAAGTGTGAGAACTGTACCAGTTATATAATATAAGCTGTAATATAAGGTAATGTAATATTAAAATTACTATATTGATCACACTAATTGACGGACAAAGTAAAGTATTTGTTAGCTTGAGTCTGGTTATTTGTAGCAGATTAACCACAACAGATTAGTATAGGAAGTATAATTATAGTTGATCTACTATTATACTTATTTCATTATACGTTTAAACTATTGGGATCATTCTCATTAGAATACGAGATCGGTTATATATTACAATTCGGCTAGCCATTCAACATTGGATAAATTGGATATAAAATGTAAGTTTACAATATGTCATTATAATTGTTTTGCACTTTTTATGTCCCACTTCGGAGCATTATATGTTTCGGTCTATGTGTCTGTTCGTCCGTCCTCCGTCTGTCCCGCTTCGTGTTAAAGTTGGTGGTCAAGGTAGTTTTTGATGAAGTTGAAGTCCATTCAACTTGAAACTTAGTACACATGTTAGATCTATTATATTATCTTTCTATTGTTTATGCCAAATAAGAGTTTTGATCCAAATTCCAAGGTCCACTGAACATAGAAAATGATAGTGCTAGTGGGGCATCCGTGTATTAGTATTTAGGACACATTCTTGTTTAATTTAATTTCTCTAGATTTTATTTAATGGATATAAGAATATGTGGTATGCATGTCAATGAGACAACTCTTCATCCAAGTCACAATTTGTAAAAGTTAACCATTGATTTATACGACCTTTCTTTAACACGGAACGGCGCCTTAGATTGCACATTATTGGAATGAATCGCCGCTTCCGCCCTTTATAGAAAATGTACGTCGGTCAACGCTTTTACACCTTATCAAATTTACAAAAAAGAAGCTTGAAATTTTTAAATGGTTTTTTATCGCATAGTCAGTAAAGGGTCCCTGTGGGGACGTATGGAAACACAGAGGACTTTTCTCTCTTTGATCGGAAAAAATATCATTTAGGACGGCATACAATCTTCTCTATATACATTTTTTCTCCCATTACACACAACTACACAAACCCCCCTTATTTCTTCGTACCCTGTATCCGCCACTGAGATAAGAAGGAGTAATTCTGTCATTCAGCATCCCTGATTCAAACAGATGTAAGGATGAAGAATGCATACGTTTAAATTGAAAAGATTTTGCAAAAAAATACAGGTCGTTCTAGTTAGTGCTTTACCAGCTAGCAAAGTAATTATACATGCACTGGGGGTCTTGTATAATACAAACTTGCTCAAATTTCTTTTATATTTTTCTTTACTTAAATTTAAAAGGCAAGTTGAATGATTAATTGACAATGTCATGATTTCAAAATTAAATTGCAGTCTTTTTATCTTTTTGAAAAATCTGAGATATAAATTAAATCATCTATAGACTCAAGTTTTTGTAAAAATAGAATTTGTTTTCATAATTTAAAGCCTTTAAATGAACGACTTGGGAAATTATATGTTTAAGTTATGGTCGATATTTCTCTTGTATATTTTAAAGCTTTATGGAACTGGGAGAATAATATTTTCATTCAAAATTACTTCATATTGACTAAGCTCGGAAAACTATTGATTGGTTTGAATACTAATTTAAATATTTTCAACAAACCATATATGTTTAATTGTTGATCGTACTTTTACTTCTAACGTATCATTGGTTGCCATGTCAGCAGCAGGACGCTAACATGATGTATTTGTAAGTTCATCATATTATTCCTTTTAATTCTCAAAATCTACGTAAGTTTTTTATATACTATTTGTCAATTATTTATATTAATGGCTTTTTATTAAAAAAAATATTCACGTGTGCTTTTTTTAACCGTAATGACCCGGGCTTCATTGTTTTGTATTGCCTATACCTATGTCTCATTATAATTGTTAACAGATCTCTTATCCACTTCAATAATAGATTCGGCAATTAAAAAAAATTAAAGAATTGTCATTTCATCTCAACTTATCAGTTCAAACGATTTTTGAAATATGATAAGTTGAACCTTTTAAACCTATTCCATAATCATAACTGTCAAAACAAGTGGCAGAATTTCAAAATAATGAATAGTAATTACTTTAAGTGTTTTAAATCTCCAAATAGTCTTACTTATTTTCTAATTCAGTCCTTTCTTTGTGCGCCTGAGTATTCTTATTCCACTTATAAGTAAACACAAGCTTAATACAATGTTTATAACGATCTTGTGTATTTCAGGTGTTAAGGAATATAATTGTGCATTGATCTAAAAACCGCTTGGATACGCTTCTACGAAATTGTCTTTTATATTTATACATGTGAATGTGGATTGTAATACTTATTTGTTGACATATTTCGAAAATGTTGAAAAGACTTCAAGCTGCAGCTGCAGCAACGCAGGAAGCGGAGTTGGAGAGAAAGGCCGTAACTCCAAATGAAAAAGTAAGGAGTCCTTCGATAGCCGATTCCTCTGAGCGAAAGAAGAGTATCATGGGTCCCCGTCAAAGCACCGCAGGACCATCACTTATAGGACTTATGGCATCACGAAGATTTGCAAAGAAACTTTCCATGAAAGCTCTCGGGAATCGCAAAGCGTCATCCATAGCTACTGTGCCTCTACCAGAAATGGAACCTTCTTACAGGATGGAGCCAAGAGTTAAGTTCAATATACAGGACGTAAAGGACATTATAGAAAACGTTTTACACTCTAGGTTAAACGGAATGAAATATAGTGCAAGGCTAACACCAAAAATAGGCAAATCTTTGTCAGATGAAATCAAAGACCGAGTCAAAGGTCTAAATTTGGATAGATATAAGATTATATGTGTTCTAACCATCGGACAGATGGGGAATCAAGGTATGATGTTATCTAGCAGATGTACATGGGACGATAGGTTTGATTGTTACGCAACTTCTTCATTTCAAAACCAAGAGATCTTCTGTTCAGCCACTGTTTATGGAATCTTCAGAGAATAAGATGGATACTCAGTGAAGTTAGTTTTAGAAGTTTCAAAATTATACTGAACAATATTTCCTGGTCGTATTATGAAAAAGGTCAGACATGACTCATCGTTGCCTGTTAGTAACGGTGAAGTTCCATGCAGGAGCTAGTGACAAATATTACAATGTTAAGTTTTTATTGGGGTATGTAAATTGCATTTGTTGTTTTGTTGTATTGTTTTGGTACAACTAATCTACTTATAACATTGAGATGGGTATACAGTGTAAGTTCATTGAAGGAACAACTCGTAGTATCTTTCATTTTTATTTTCGAAACGTATTTAAAGTTTTGTTTTGTGACACGTACAATATGAGAAGAATAGCAAGATCAGAGACTGGCTTGTATTGGGGATTGACGATCGATATATTCCAATAGTCGTGTGTATTCCGTTAGTAGATTTAGCGACTGTAACATTCATCAATATGTATACATCATGAATCAAGATAATATTCCGTTATACCCCCGCTTCGAATTAGGTATATATTGTTTCTAGTACCTCTGTCTGTCCCTTTGTCCGTCCATCCCGTGAAATTCAGTCGCATTTTTGTTAGAAATTTACAACTCTCAGCTTCCTGGAATTTGTTATCAGGCTTCATGTAAGTATGCTGTACCGTGTAATGTAGTTTCTGATGAGTCATAGGTCCTCAACCCTCTGTTATCAGCATACTTATATTTTCCAACAAATAATTTCAATCATTGAAATTTCCATTGCTATATAAACATGGAAAGTTCACTACGGGAAAATTAGTAATGCATTTCGTCGTGAAACGTTTCCAAGCGTTCATCTGTGTCTTTTAATCTTAATTCTAATAATACTGGGACCTTGCGCTGATACTTAGGAGGTACAAACATTGTTTATATAGTCGTGTGATCATACTGCCTGAAGGTTGAGGACTTTGTTTGCGAATGGATGTATGGAACATGATATACACTAGATATATCCAATTTAAATGTTGAATTGTTATTATGAATACATATAGTCCTTGATTTTTGTTTGCTGCTGCTATAGTTAGAAATGTATACACATTTTAGATACTAAATAATGAAACTCTTCTTTAGTTGAACCTTTTTATTGTAGAAGATTTATAAGTTTATTATTTAATCCAAAAATATAAAGGAAATAATCTCCTTTATAAATATATATATATATTTATAATCTTAATGTAGTTCATCGTATGTAAATTATTAAATATTTTATTTACGACTACTTGTTGCCAAGTTTGTCTTTAAGCATTTGAACTAAGACACCTATTGTATGAGGAATGAAATATTAAAAGTGAGCAGTCGGAAACCAGGTTGAAATAGAACAAAAGAATCGAAGCTCTTTGTTAGAGAAGGCGATAAATGCTTACTCTAATGTTTACTATAGTGACAAAAAAATTAAAAGTTAATAAAAACAAACAAAATTTCAATTTTCTTCTCAATTACGAAGTGTTTTATTTTAAAACACCATTTGCATAAGTTTTCAATTTATCTAGTACATAGTTAAGCAGAACAATTAGATATCAAGTCGACGACATGGGTATCTTTCAAGTTGGATGTAGAAAATGTATAACCTCCGATTTTTTAAAAAAGTTTACCACGGACGGAAAACATATCAATCTATTAGTTCAGTAATTTTCGTGTCTGCCCTTCCATTATGTGACTCAAGAAAAAATTCCAAAAAATAGATAACAATTGTATCGAAAAATGAGAATCGAGTGCACCTTTTTATGTTAGGGCGTGTTTAAGTTGAATACTTTGTCTTGATATCGTACAAAGCAAGAATATTTCATACATCCTTTCTCTTCAGATTCTATCATTTTTATATATCAAAGCTACAGGTTGACTTTATAACATAAACAAATCACGGTACTAAAAGATGAAATATATGGGTCAAGTGAAATACCTATCTAATGAATCACAAAAACAGAGTAGGTGTTTCGAATAGCTATTTTTTTTACCGAAAGTACTTGACGACAGTCTTTCAAGTTGAATGATGAAAATGCATATCTTCGAAAAATTATAATTTTTTGTGTGTGATAACCAGGGTTTATAGTCCTCAACCACTAAAAAAATCTAGTCTGCCCTTCCACGAAATATTTAATTAGAATTTTTTTAAATGTTTATGAATTTTCGAAAATTCCACCTGACAACCGATCAGACAATTGTTTTAAGTTGAATCAATGCAGACAAGATCATTAACTGATGCTCATTAGCTAGTTGATACATTTGTCTTTTAAAATACAACTGACATATAAGGATCGTAATGGTGCAATGTCGATAAATTTATCGGTTTCCGAGAGCAAAATTGGCAGCGCGTCATCCCTACAATGGCTTCCATTTCTACGATTGAGAAAATGAACTGGTGAAATGGGGAGATAATTTTGACGAAGTAGAATCCTGACTTGCAAAGTTAAGGAAGAAAACACGAAAAGGCGAAATGGCCGCATCTGGCCACCATAGTTTTATGTATATCGAAGCCCTTCATTTTTATCTAAGGAACTGAATCAATGAAAAGGATCGGTGCTGAGTATATATACTACTATGGATTCGTTTATTTTCGTTGGTACCAATTTTCGTGGATTGCGGAAACTTTTCATTTTCGTGGATATTTGATTTCATGGTTTTGCCAATCAGTGCATACAACTTGTACAAAGCCCATAGAAAATTTGAAATTCGTTGAACATTTAAATTCGTGGTTCACCTGTACCAACGAAAATTGGTATCCAACGAATAATAATGAATCCACAGTATCATAGGTTGGTGTGATCAATCTATGCAACAGTGTCACATTTCGGAACAATTACGGAGTAAATTTTATTTTATTGTTCAGAAATTCAGTTGAGAATATCTAACTGGATAAAAATAGCTAAACCTCTTCTTTTATGAAATTTACAGGCGCTTGAGTATAGGATTTCAATATTATAGTTTTCCAATATTTGCACCGAAAGTTCAATTTGTAAAAAAAAAAGAAAAATGACGATACCACATACCTGATCATACCTTAGCTAACTCCGATTTTCTGAATTAGTTTTAGCGAATTTTATTTGTATTGATAGTGAAATAAGCGATTGTATCGGAGCTAGCGAATTTACTCCAAACTAGAAATAAGTATTAGACAATTGAATATTCAGTGCAAACAACGACACACTCGATGTATTAATTCTATATCCAAGCGCCTGTGATGACAATATTTGAAATTAAAGCTCGCAACTACGAGCAAAGGATGCTATTTTACAAATCTAACTTCATGCATTATATGTATGCATGTGTATAACGAAATTTAATCTAAGTAAAAAAAACGTAGAAATCTGTCTTGGGTATACAGGTAAGAACAACTATCAATTGTTCAGCGGTAAATCGGTTTACCGGTACATTCTGTACTTCATGCTAAATTAAACTGATTTTATTTCAGTGCAGAGATGACCTTTATTCGAAAATCCTTCTCTATTAGGCTGTTACGTATTCACTTTATGATAATATTTCAATTTCATTCTTTCAAATTTTAAATGCCAGCTGAATGCATTTGAAAAGTTAATAGTCCATTTATTGACGACAAATGCCAGTTGAACGTTCTGATTTATCTATGTGTATTACATACCAGAAAGTGTCATTATGTGCATATATTTTTCATGTCAATGTTGTCCTAACATGTTTTCAAATAACAGAAATAGTTCATATTGAATGTATCTACTGGCCCTGTTCATGAATCACCCTTTCGTTTAAAAGTGTTGTATAAGCTGTCAATGGGAGAAAACCTCTAAAAATAAAAGGTAGAAAAGTTAAAATGAATAAGATTCCTGTCTGGTAAATATTTTGATCTTTTTCTTCTATAATCATTGTCCCCGACTGGTTTTTAACAAAATCACCATAGTTCAATAAATCTTTTTTTATAATCATATCTATATATAACTACAGATTTTTTTCTTTTTTGCTATGAATATATAACTCTCGAGATATAACTGTAAAGCACATTTTCTATACTATTTGTTTGCCTATGTTACACTCTTAGTGAAGCGTCACTACCATTGCAAGGTATATATAGAATTTCAAAGATTTTCCCGAAACAACTGCGAGGAAAACCACTTCACAGTTATTTTAAAAAAGATCTTTGAATTCGAGGAGGATAAGAATACGTTTATTTTCAATCAAATGGACTATAACACATGAGCAGAGGCAAAAAACACAATATCATACATTATCTTAGAAAAAGATACAATTTACAGATCGAACATGCATTATAATATAGAACGTCTAAATTATTCTCTAGCGAGGTAATTATATATCGTTACATTACCAATTTACATCCGTTTTGAGTGAAAGCAGAGGAAATAGTGCCTAATTTGTTTAGAAACTAAACAATTCATATTTTTATAAATTACCCTCATGCACGTCTTTCAACATAGCTAAACATACTCAAGTATACACAAAAACACAAACTCATCCTGAAACACTCAAAACATAAATGATAATGACAGAAAATGATGTCTTAACGAATGTTTATAGTCCTTTTCCTGTTGAGTCTAATTACTCTCTATATCAAAACATATTTTTTTTAAAGCGGTGGTATATCGATGGAGAGTCCGGCCGTTCGTCTGTTTGTATGTACTTCTGTTCACATGTCTGACTGTTCGTTCGTGTGACCTTCTGTCCCATATTTCTCTGAATACCGACCCCTTCGATATTAGACAACGCCGTATACAGTGTGCACTTCGACATACGACATACGACTTAAAACTTATCGCCAAGAATCAATTGCACCCTCTTCTGCCTCTTTAGATATACAGTAAACTGATATTCCATGGAATGCTCATGCACAAACCAGAACAAGTAAACAAAAGACGGAAAATTTAGAAAGCAGGGTAAAAATGTGCTCCCGAATACGAAGCTATAGCTAATGAAACTACAGCTGGCGTTGGGATTGAATACGGTTGCTCGAGAAAACAAAACAAGTGTTAAAAGCAAAATCTTTGCTAAAACGTGTATGGTGCTGCAAAGAACAGGATGTTGTATGTATAAATATTGTGATTCCTATAGCCCAAAAAGTGGTGCTTGAAAGTGGCGTTAAAACACAGAAAATCATAAATCAAACGCTCATACACGGCACTTCGTCACCTTGTGCTAAGTTAACATAAAAAGTTTACTTTTTGGTTAATTAACACAATATTCATTTAAAATTAACGCAAAATGTTCAGTATTCGTACAGTTCCGTTCCCACGCTTTCAATGAGATGCCAGTGGTTAGAAAAGTATAACATTTAACCATTCATTGTCGAAACCTGGCCGTCCATTAAATATCGGTATGCCATCGTCGACTTTATACTCTGGAAAATAATTGGTTACTCTATAAGAATAAAATAAGCAATAACAACACTGTACTTTAATTTTCAAACATCCATCTACTTTTCCTCTCGTATGGATCGCACCTGTTATTTTCAATCAATACGTTTTATTGACGTCTTGTCGGAAATTGAAAGAATAAAGAGTTTTGATTGAAAATAAATTATTAATCATTGTATATAAGATATCATATTTCGTGGTTACAAACTATGTATCAATACAGTAAACATGTCCGTACCTGAACGTTTCTGATTCACTCGAAATAAATTCCATATACAGTAACAGCACACATTATATTGTCTATTTGATAATTGTACACTGCATAGCTATCTAACTTGTCATCCCAAACAGATCGACTACAAGTTATAATATCCTGATTTTTCTTTTCCCCAATTACAACAGAGGATATTATTTTGTATCTGTCAAAATGGAGTGCCTTAACTTTATCACGTATTTCTTCACTAATAACTTTACTCATTACAGCACAAAGTTTAGGGTTATACTTGTATCCTCCCAGTTTGTCACTGACTACACTCTTAATCACTGCCTCAACTCTCTGTGGGTCGAATTTCTTATAAGGTTCCATACGATATGTTGGCTCACGTCTTATTCCCATTCCAGACAGTCTGGAGCTCATCACACTCCCAGTACGGTTATTGTGAATCTTGTTGCTTAGCCTTTTTGCCAACCTTTTAGAAGCCAGTAATCCAACGAGAGAAGCACCTGCAGCGAAACCCTGTGGGGGAGTTTTCGACGCTGGCGTAGAACTTAAAGCCATACTACTTTCCCGTCTGAACAGTTCTGCATTTGGTGATTTGACTTGGGATTTTCTCAAATCCAGTCTTGAACATTCCTTGCTTAAGGAATCCCCTCCTGAAGATGTCGAAGCTTTACTAAACATTGTCCCTAAAATCTGTTCAATTCTTCTCCTTATCCAAGATGTATGAAATTGGAGAAATGTATCCGGATGTATTAAATGTTTATTGGAAACAAATCGATATGTTTCACTAAATATGTATCGATCTTGGCTAGATGTCTTTTGTCCGCAGTGATTGGTTCAATGTCAAAGAAGATGAAAGTGTTTATAGCCGATCAATCTTACTTTTATGTATCTTTTTATTCAGTGAATTCGCACCAATACACAATGACAAATATATTAATCTAGTAAGGGTCCCATGGAGTTAGAAAATCACAAATTCGATTCTTATGTTAATGAAAAAGGCTATGGAATCCAAATTGTTGAAGGATACACACAAAATGAAGTTAATTTGGATGTTTAGCTGTATAAATATAAATATTTTGCAATATAAATGCCAATTAAATCCCAAGTATTGAAAGTTTAAATTTTGATATTTACACAGAAAACAATACTGAGAGCTATTAAAGCCAATTAAGATGATACTTTAAAAATTGAAATTTTTAAGTCGGAATAAATTATTGATAATTCTAAAGAAAATACAGTATAGAATACCTTTTAAGATATAAGGATTAAATTTATTCGCCACAGTTCTACTTCCAGTATTTGACAAAAATCACGAAGTATCAATAATTAAATCTCTCTAAAATCTCGATATTTTAATCCCCTTGGAGTCTGTTCTATAACAAATATTACACGTTTGTATACATACGTTTTTCCACTTCCATGATTTTGCAAGGTATATACAAAAATATTGGTATACTGAAGGAGATATAAGCTGAATCACCTAGACTAAACAAGGGTCACTGGAGAACTCGTTTAACTTTTATTGTTATTTTTAAACTGTAATTGTGTTCTTGAATTGCTGTTTCTTTGACGCATACCCACATCTATTTTGTTTTGTTTATTATTAATTTAGCATACCGGTATATGATTGATTCAGGCTATTGGGAACTTCTTGTTTATTATTAATCTTGATTCGGGCTATTGGGAACTTCTTGTTTATCATTAATCTTGATTCAGGCTATTGGGAACTTCTTGTTTACCATTAATCTTGATTCAGGCTATTGGGAACTTCTTGTTTATCATTAATCTTGATTCAGGCTATTGGGAACTTCTTGTTTATCATTAATCTTGATTCAGGCTATTGGGAACTTCTTGTTTATCATTAATCTTGATTCGGGCTATTGGGAACTTCTTGTTTATCATTAATCTTGATTCAGGCTATTGGGAACTTCTTGTTTATCATTAATCTTGATTCAGGCTATTGGGAACTTCTTGTTTATCATTAATCTTGATTCAGGCTATTGGGAACTTCTTGTTTATCATTAATCTTGATTCAGGCAATTGGGAACTTCTTGTTTATCATTAATCTTGATTCAGGCTATTGGGAACTTCTTGTTTATCATTAATCTTGATTCAGGCAATTGGGAACTTCTTGTTTATCATTAATCTAGATTCAGGCTATTGGGAACTTCTTGTTTATCATTAATCTTGATTCAGGCTATTGGGAACTTCTTGTTTATCATTAATCTTGATTCAGGCTATTGGGAACTTCTTGTTTATCATTAATCTTGATTCAGGCTATTGGGAACTTCTTGTTTATCATTAATCTAGATTCAGGCTATTGGGAACTTCTTGTTTATCATTAATCTTGATTCAGGCTATTGGGAACTTCTTGTTTATCATTAATCTTGATTCAGGCTATTGGGAACTTCTTGTTAATCATTAATCTTGATTCAGGCTATTGGGAACTTCTTGTTTATCATTAATCTAGATTCAGGCTATTGGGAACTTCTTGTTTATCATTAATCTTGATTCGGGCTATTGGGAACTTCTTGTTTATCATTAATCTTGATTCGGGCTATTGGGAACTTCTTGTTTATCATTAATCTAGATTCAGGCTATTGGGAACTTCTTGTTTATCATTAATCTTGATTCAGGCTATTGGGAACTTATTGTTTATCATTAATCTTGATTCAGGCTATTGGGAACTTCTTGTTTATCATTAATCTTGATTCAGGCTATTGGGAACTTCTTGTTTATTATTAATATTGATTCAGGCTTTTGGGAACTTCTTGTTTATCATTCATCTTGATTCAGGCTATTGGGAACTTCTTGTTTATCATTAATCTTGATTCAGGCTATTGGGAACTTCTTGTTTATTATTAATCTAGCATAGATGATTGATTCAGGCTATTTGGAACGTCTTGTCATTTACTATCTTCGAATTGAGATCTGCTATTTAACTTAAGAAGTGAATAAACATTTTACATGTCAATAACATTATAATTTGTAATTAAAACAAATAACGTTCAATAACAAAAAGTGATATATAGAAATGTCTTAATTAATTATTTACATTTAAGCAGTGGAAGGTTTTGATACTAAAATAATAAGATACCTTTGTGTTATTAACATTTCAATACAACCACTGTGCTTAAACGGCTGTGGGTAACTTAAGTTTGTAAAGAAATGAATGCTAAGTATGGTTCAGCAAAGTGACTCGACTGGGATGAATGTCTATCGAACAAATGAGACTGAATCTTGCAACGGATGTTATGATAATCATTCACATAATAGACTGAAATTCAAAACAGTGTGGCTGTGACCATTGATTGACACATTAAATTCATCCATTGACTGGGACAATTTACGTGAACGTTTGTCTGTAACGACCACTGTTCACGACGTACCTACGATAGACATTTAAACTGTGGGGTCACCTTTAATTATAAAATAATTCGAAAAATCAATCAGGAATAACCTTTATGTTTTGATTTATATAATTGATATAAATCAAAACATCGTGTTATTTCTCATTAATTTTTCGAATTACTTTATTGAGGTGTTGAGAACCTTTGGTGACCCCATAGTTTAAGTGTCTTTAAAAAGTACATAGTGAGCAGTGGTCGTTACATACAAACGTTCACCTAAATTGTCCCAGTCAATGGATGAATTTAATGTGTCAATCAATGGCCACAGCCACACTGTTTTGAATTTCATTCTAGTTATCAAAGCCGTTACCAGTCTTATAATTTGATACACCAGACGCGCGTTTCGTCTACATATTAAAGACTCATAAGTGACGTTCAGATAAAACTAGTCATAAAGCCAAACAATAAAAAGATCGAATGAAGAGCATTGAGGACACAAAATTCCAAAAAGCTGTGCCAAAATATACGACTTAGGTAATCTATGCCTGGGATAAGAAAATACACATGTTACTATCAACGTCAAAAGACGGAAATAAGTATGCAATACAATACAATACAATACAATACAATATTTTTATTTTCCAAATTAAAGGGCCCATTAAGAGCATAACATTAACTACAACATGACATAAACATTACAGAGTGATTAAAAAAACATAAAAATGCATGAGGAAAGAATCAGTGGTCAAGGGGAGATACTTTTGATATCTTTTAGAGTATTTAAGTTAACTAATTTTCTGATTTTCTAAGTTGCAGGCCATTATCGAGGTATGCACATGAAATAGATAAACATCTGCTATCTTCATTTATCATGATCCATGAAAAAAGATCTTTTCTGTTTGAATTATCTAAACTGGGGTATTTTTTTTTATATAATCAGTCACATCTCTTCTGAGGTTATTATAAAGTGGGCATTCCAGAAGAAAGTGCATTTCATTTTCAATACAATTTGAATTAGTATGGAAGTTTTAATCAAACAGAATCAAATATAAATTTGTAACATATTATCAGAACTTTCTGAAATGTTTGAAACTCTTTTTAAGTATTTGTTTGTCCAAAATTCCTTCCGAAATGAAACAGGATACAAAAATATGCACATGATAAGCCTACACTAACTGTCACAAATAAAGAAGCCTACACTAACTGTCACAAATAAAGACAGACACAGCTATAATGATACAGAGGGAAAATATTCAATTGACATCACAAGTATTGAAACTTATTTTCGCCGGGGTTGAATTGAAGCATTGGAATGCAAACGCCTTAGAGAGATCATAAGTTGATATCTGTCGTAACCTTATGGACCTTTTTTTTCCAGTGACAGTTCTAATTTCCTTCCTTAGACTCTACAGGAATTACAATAAATTAAATTAAGTGTGCTTGTCCCTGATTTTCTTGAAACATTCGCCACTGGACATTAAGCAAACACGAATCAGTCAATCAATCATAAATAAATTTAGGTTCAAATAAGTATTTACTAACCTGTTCATCTAAGGTCGTTAGTTTTCTCGCATGAATAAGTTCACATTTGTCATTTTGGTGGTTTTTATAGCTAATATACTACGCGGTGTGATTTTTGTTCATTGTTGAAGACCGTATATATGCGGTGATCAATAGATCCAGAGGAGGATTTAAGAGGGTTTTCCTTCAAAGAGCTTCATACATACTAAATATACATTTGCATGTGTGTTGTTGTAATTACCATCAACACAGAGCAGAGGTACACATTACTCGCTGCAAGCTAAAGATGCCTCTTCACTGGTTTTGGCGAAATATTTGGCTAGATACCTTTAAGTTAACGCTTCATTTTTCAACAAAGAATAGAGATGTAAAGTAAACTTCAAACAGGCATACAGATCTAATAAACTGCTCGCAATGTCGAATAAAACAAGATCACATCAGTGTACCTGCTATAGAAAATTTAAGTTTAATTTTTATTTATTTTTCATTTTTTGTGTACGTATCGATCTGATGAGGTGGCTTTTCAGCGGATTTTCATAGTCACAAGTTGTCATAGTCTAATATGTTGTACTGTCTCAGGCTTTAAGGAGGGCTTGGCGCCAGCAATCATATCTAACTCTGCCACATTAAGTATGTGGCTGTCCCAAGTCAGGATCGAGCCTCAGTTCAATGGTTTTCTTCATTGTCGTTTATCATATTTGTTTTGTTGACAAGTATCAATCCAAACTTTGGCTGGTCAATGGTCCCGATTTTTCAAAATACTGGATTCTTATTTCTATAAATAATTAGGAAAGATGCAAAGGAATTTCGAAAAAAAGACGGGTAGTACTAGAAAAGGTAAGTTCATCGGATTTGTTTTCTCTCTATCGATTTAAAACAGCAGTATACTACTGTTGCCTTTATTTACTCTTTAAGTTGCCCGAGATGAATTATGACTAATAAAACATATTCAAATCTATTTATTTCATTTAGGTAAAATCGGTTTTTACTTGGGTAAAATCTATAAAGTTATGACTAACAATAAGAGATCATAATCCAAACACCGTGCAATAAAAAATCACACGGCTAATTTAAGTTTCTTAATTTACAAAGTACAAAACGCGTGAAGACAGTCACTACTGTGTAAATAAAATAGCTGGAGCCGGCAAAATAGACCTCTTATTTGCTATTTTACCGGTTAAGGCAACATAGTGCTTTATATATATTTTACTATTTTGCCGGTCTTATTCAAGAGATTATTGTAAATAAAATATGAAATAATCGCAATGACTCATAAAATTATGAAGAGCTAAAACATGTTTTGGAGAACTATGAAAAAAATATCTACTTGCAACGGTGGAAACGTGATTATAAAATTTAAGTAAACAACACCACCAAACAAAACCTTTATGATAACGATATATATAGTCTGTTGTGCAAGTGCTGTTGTGCAAGTGAGAAAGTGCTGTATTCCTGTCACAAAGACCACAAGTCTTCACCGGTTGTTTCATCGTTATTCAATATCTCATGCAGTTCAATCAATTTAAACCAAAATTGATGGACACAGTGCACTATCAAGTGCTTTTTAATTTAATGCATACATATTACAGACTTATAGAGCAAATAAAAAGTGATTGCGTTAAAATCGCTGATCAACAAATAATAAACAACATATTCTTAACACATTATCAACACTGAAGTATTCATTCATGATATGATCTAATAATATATGCAGTTCTTGTCTGCGGTGTCAGCATTGACTTAAAATGCACCAATTTCTAACATGCAAGCATTACTAAAATATCAAATTAAAAACAATAATTTGATTGTAATCAAACTTCCAGAACTTATGGCATATTATTAAAATATAATGGCAATTTTGCTTTTGAATAAGTTTTAAAAGAGAAATATTGTTTTAACTGAGATATTACTTATTTTAAATACACGTTAAAGTTTATGTTTCTGCATTACTTTTTCTTTTTCGTAACTTATATACTGAAAAACCCTATCGGCGTTAAAATATGGAGCAAATAAAATCCAAGTCAAGTTGGCCTAAACGTGAAATTGGTCAAGAATTATCTCCCTTTCCGATTATTTCCCTTGACAAACAAACAAACCCAAAGCAGAATGGAGGTACTGGTCAAAGTCTATAACTATTTGTCACTTTTTTAACACCTTCATTTTCATGCAAGGAAATAATTACACAAAGTAAAATGCTGTCATACAGTTATTCCAGTAATAATGACTAATTTCGATGACCCATGCGAGATGAAAGAAGTTTTCTACTTTTTTATGTGCCACACTCAGTGACTTGTTTTTTGTCAAATTATACGGTTAACTATCCGCACCCGTAGAAATCACAAGGCTGTGGTCAGTAGCTAATTAGCTGTGAATTCCGTCCTGTGAAGTTGAATAGACAATGGAAATTGTGCAGTCACGCATATTTGAAGCATCTTTCAAGCCCGTACGGTGCAGTCCGGTGTATCCGCACACCTAAGACTTGTGACTTAAACAGGTTAAATAAAACAAATTTTATTTGATGATGTAATTTTTTTAATGGAATTTGCCTAATATTGTAAATCACAGGATTGCAGATATTATTTAACTCTTGAACTTTATGAATTTTATTCTTTTTTATCCTTTCGGAATGCTAAAACAATAAAAAGAACAATTTTATTTGTGTTACTGTGTTGATATGACGAAATCAGCTAATGCGCAGTATCACCAGCCGTGTGTACACCGGGGACTCCACTGTACATTTCTCATTTAGGAAAAGGAAAAGAACTAAGTGGATTCCAGTTTTCATTTAGAATGCTATACATTGGAGCTTTTGGTATAGACTGAGACTACTAGTACTATATTATAGTATTCTCAGGTTCAGATGTGTAAATTAAGATTCAGCAGGTGTTTTAGCATTTGCAGAATTTTATAAATTATATTTAAAAAAAACTTCTGGATATGATAGTGGGTCTAATTAGAGGGTAATAATGCCCTTTACAGTCAGGCGTCAAATGGTCATTTTCAGCTACAGTTAGCGTCAAATTGGTTAAAATTTTACCGTGATTTGTCTAAATATCATTATTGTTATTCGTCAGAGGTCTCAAACATTTATCGTTACCGTAATTTTTTGTAAAAACTTAACGCGATTCGTTAAAATCAGTTGATTTTTTTAGCGTCTAAAAGAAAGTGTACAATTTATCGTCATGCACTAAAAATTACTGTTACCTCATTTGGCAAGAATTTTTAACGTTATTGGTCATGAAGGTACCCACCGGTTAGATTACCTGAGTTATCTCTCCTTTTATGGCTAAATTAAAAAAATAAAATTCAATGAATCAAAACATATTTAGTATTTGTAAAAAACAGCTGTATCAGCAAGATTAAACGCATACATTTTATCATTCAAATGAGAAGTCTTGCCAATGAATTGCATTCCTTTCTCAAAATTTTCATATTTCTTTAAACATCTCAACTAATTGTTTTCTGCTATTTAATGATCAATGATGACAGAATTGCGTTTTTTAACCGTCTATGTAAGACTCTAATGGGTAGTCATTGAACATGTTGTAGTTAAGCGAATGTTGTTTGCAAGTGAATAATGTCAATATTGGGGAAAGAGGACATGCTTTAAAACTTTTGACTGCTTGATGCAGGTTTTTCTAAAATATTGCTACACAGAAATGAAAATGCACAATTGGGAAATATCTATTGTTGTAAATGTCAAAATAAGTAGTGGCGGTATGATTGCTAATGACTTCAAGACCCATGCTAAATAAAAAGTCATGTATCTACATGAAAACAACATTAATCAAAGCTTTTGTCATTTTATAAAATATGAAAAGTATGAATGACTGATTGGTAGTTGATCACTTAGCATCCAGTGGCAACTATGTTTTTTTCAGGATCTGACAACAAATTAGCAATAAATTTGATATGTAGGTCCTGCAAGGAAGGTTGACCTTAACTAGGCAAGAAACTTGGACTGCCATTGGAAAAATGATGACCTTTCAACAATGAGCAAAACATATCATGTAGGATGCAGTATCAGGCAGGACCCAAGCATGACAATTTGTAAAACAAATGGCCTGATAATATTATATTTATATGATACTCTCGCCAAATTGGATATTAACATGGTTGTATGAATATGATTGTACCCATTGATGACAGAACAAATAATATTGCATGTTATAATACTAGAAATCAGAGTGATGATATTGTAAAGAGTAAGGACACATGACTTTATGATTTGTATCAATATTCAAGGCACCAGTCTCATGTTGAATAGACAGATTCTTCCTTCCAACTTGTGAATTCAATAAACAATAGCTATTTTTATCTGTAGGTTACTGTGCTACATGCAAAAAGTGGAAAGGCATTGACAAAATTACAAAATGTGAGTATAGTGTTTATTATATACTTAGTAGTAATTGCAAGTAAATGTGTCATAAATTCAATGACCATCATTCTGTATTAGTCATTCCAGATGACATTGGTACCCGTCACATGCTTTATTAAACCCCAGCAGATATCATAAACACCTGTTATAGTTATATACATGTGTATAATAAAGCGTATATAAAGGCTATTTCAAATATCAAACTCTTTATGAACTTTCAACCAATGTAATCCCTTCAGCAAAGCTCTCGTGGCTAATACAGAAACAGGATAACAAATATTTATTACATGTTTTGGACATACTATGTTCCTTTATAAATTAGAAAGCAGAAGAATAGACATGTAACTACAATTCATGTAAATAAAGTAAAAGAATCATGTTACTTTGTATGCTTCTTCTTCTTCAGCTAAATGCAAAATCCACAATAGCAGATGTCAAAAAGCTGTACCAGGCTAAAAGTAAGTTCTTATACATTTTTATATTGCTTCTGACAAAAATCAAGCTTTATCAATGCAGGAGATTTTTTTTTTAGTTTTAAATTAGCATATTCAATGATAAAGATTCATAACTAATCCTAGAGTATACACTGTTATCAAATATGTATGAAGCTTTTAAATATTTAATTCCTTTTATTTTTTCTCCAGATTCCAAGTTATATCCAACTAGACAAGCATTTAAAGCTGATCCAAGTAAGTAAAAAGAACTACCGGTAATATCTATTTATTTAAGTAGTGTTAGCATGTACATAATTTTCAAGCCTAGCTATAATAAAAAATAGTGTCAGACTCGTATGTTTTGATTTGTGAAACAATAAGCTCTATAGAAATAAAATGCATCTTTAAGTGTAGAAAAAAGTCCATTAAGAAAGTAACTAAGAGTTGTAACACTTGTGTGTGTAACAAAAAGTGGGAAAATAAAAACATTTTGCTGAGTAATTTATTTTTAATTTTTTTTTTTTTTTTTTTTTATGTCGGAAAGTTTTGCTTCAAGGAAAACCTCTTAAGTAAATTTGTTATTCCTAGACATGTTACTACTTTGTTATTATTTCTTGCAGAAGGAAAGGTGTTGAAGGATGAAGATATATTGGGAGATCTTGGACTAGCTAATAAACCAACATTGTATTTCAAAGACCTTGGACCCCAGATAGGATGGTCTACAGTAAGTTTAATTTATTAAAAAAACATTATCTGAATTCAGAACAAAATATTAATTGATTTACAATGATTTAGTCGGTAAATGTAAATGTTGTAATATTGAATAAAAAAAAAAAACACAATAAATTTGACTTTAAGAGTTTATGCATGGTATAAATATTTCATAAAATTGCGAAATAAAGCATAAGTTCTCATTGAAACAAGATTTACAGAATATTGCTGAGCACATGCATTATCAAACAGTCATAATAATCATAGGATAGGAATTCCTAAGAGACTACAGTTTTTACTTTCATTTGGGCAAGGACATTTTAGTAGTATTCTCATCTAATAAAGATCTATATTTAGTATGTTTAATTAAACTCCACTCTGGATGAAACTTTTAAGTAATATATGTTTTATTTATACACCTCGAGATAACTCTGTAAAATCAGCTAAACGTTTTAATTATGTTGTGTTGTTAAGGGAATATAAGCTTCTCAATGATCAAAATAAGTGTTTGTCAAACTGCTATATAACCAGTGTAATTTTTCTGATAAAACGGTTGGTTTAAATTTTTTGAAATTTTTATATTTTTGTAAAAGGGTCAAAGTAAATACTTTGTAAAAATTTTAAGAAAATTAAACGAGCCAAATTAATTTTAGTTAAAGTGTTGGGTACCACCTTAAGCAACACCTAAATATTTTTGATTCTATTTTTTGTTTTAAAATTAAATTTGATACTGCTTTGATACCATATATTTAATTAATCTATTATTAATCGACAGGTAAGAATTCAGGTACAAATTCTATTCCTAGTTACCTCAAAAAACAGGTTTTATATAGCTACATACAAGTATTATCATTGCAAGTTTCGTGCAATAAAATGTAACTGTTAACCGCAGTCTAAATTGTGTCAATTTACCTGCCCGTAGACCAGTCAAAAGACCATTGCTGACTCGTAGACATCGTCAAGCTCGATATCAGTGGTCACTTGGTCACCGCAATAGGACTTTGAGATAGTGGCGTTATGTTCATTGGTCTGACGAGAGAAGATTCCTCCAACATCATATTGATGAGCGCATGCACGTATGGCATCCTCGGAATACAGCAAACAGGAAACAGTACATTCTTTGAACTACAGCGTTTGGTGGTAAGGGTTTGACATTTTGGAGATGCTTTTCATTTGACTGCAAAATGGACTTTTTATGTTCTGAATGGGACTATGACGTGTCAAAAATATCGCGATAAAATACCTGGTATATCGATGTGCCACATTTTGACTATCACAATCTTGCAACAAGACCAATATTCATTGATGATAATGCTAAGACACACAGAGCACGCATTGTTTCAGATTATTTACACAAGAAGGTAACTGACATTATCTCTTGGCCACCCATGCCACCTGATATGAATCCCATTGAGCATGTCTGGGATGATATTGGTCGAAAAATCAACAACAGGATTCTTGCTAGTAAGAATGAACAGGATTTACGAGCAGCATTGATTGAAGAATGGCAAAAAAATCCTGTTAGAACATTACGACGCTTAGTTCAGAGCATGAGATGATGTGTAATTGAACTTGTCTGGAAGCGTGAAGGATACACTCGCTAGTGAACTAAATTTTATTTTAATGTATTCACAAATTGTCACTCTCGAGTTTTAAAAAGAATTTTGTGTATAGTGCAAAGCAAATTTTCAAAAACGTCAGTATAAGTTGAAATTTTATCTTCTATTTTATTTTGCCATTTTACAACATGTACAACCATTTGTCCAAAATGAAAAAGTAAAAAATTCAATCATGAAAACAGTCCAAACTTTCACTTTTCAATTGATATTATATATGTTATCTCATAAAAACACAAATTTAGTTCATTGTATCAATATTTCGATGAGTTATGAATACAGTAAAAAACGATTCTGGAAAATTATCAGGTGTTGCTTAACTTTTGGCAAGGTGTATATATCATATATATATTGTAGGCTTAACTTTTGGCAAGGTGTATATATCATATATATATTTTGTAGGTTTTTATGTGTGAATATGCTGGACCTTTAGTAGTATACCTGATATTTTATACCAGACCAGCAATTATCTATGGAGTAGCAGCAGCAGCAGAACCTAGAGCCAATGTAGTACAGTTAGTAGTTACAAACTATAGAAAAAAAAAGATTGAAATTTTTTCTTTTTCAAAATTTTTAGGGGGCCTCTGTGGCCAAGTGGTTGTAGCCAAGTGGTCTAAGTAGTTCTACTTCTGTAATCAATAGCCAGTCAACACAGAGGTTGTGAGTTCAAACCCAATCTGTGTGAGTGCTCTCTTTCCTAATCTTAATTGACTAGGATTGTCAGTTTTCCTATCGAAGGTTGGTGGTTTTCATCTGACACTTCTTCTTCCTCCACCAATAAAAACTGTCCGCTGTGAAATAGCCAAAAAGTGGTGCTTTAAAGTGGTGTTTTAACACCAACAAACAATCAATCAATCAATAATAGAATTTACTACAGTAAATGATGGCTTTTGGATCAGATTATTCAAAAAGAAAGTTTTAAGAAAATGGACTATTTATGCTAAATATAAGTTATGTATGATGGCTTTTCGAGTTACTAATAGATTTTATTTGAAAAGTACACCCAAGTTGGTAATTTGATGAAAAAAATAATATATTTTATGAGATATAAATATTAAAAAATACTGTGATTGTAAATAAGTTGGTTATTTGTCTTCATGTAAACAACTGACATCTATAATACTAAAATTACGATGTCCAATTTGTCAGCCGTCATCACGTAAAAACGACAAATCACAGAATTCAACTTTATATATAACTAATATAGTACAAAGGTGTAGATTAAAAATTACACCACTCCAGGCCCTTTTGTTTTCCACGTAATTAATATTGCCAATAATTAAGAAGTTCCGGGTCGAGTCCGCTACCGATACCAATAGTATATTCACCTGTTACCTATTACCTTATCTGTACGTTCCGCATCTGACAGGCGCACCACCAAACGTTGTATTCAGGATTAATATGCTATTTACACGGGTCATAACCACAGGGTTGACACTACTAAATTCTCAAATTGTTACCTATTGTAGTATTTTAATCAGTAAGACTTTCTAAGATAACAATACGACTACTAAAAATCTGGACTAAAAATAAGGCGTATAGGTACAGTTTTCAATTTGTTAGTGGGTATGACGTAAAACAGCAAAGCAAAGAATTCAACTTTATTTATAACTTATATAGGACAATGCTGTTGATTAAAAAATACTCCATTCCAGGACCTTTTGTTTTCCAAATAATTAATATTACCAATAACTGATAAGTTCCTGTTCAACGGGTTCAAACAGAAAGACTTGAAAGCAGAGAAAAACTGTGTATCTTATAATCGACATGACTTTATCAGATGACAATACTAATACTAAAATAAGGCTTGCGCATAGTTATATACTTTAATTCAGTCACGGACCCGTGATATCACGGTTGTGTTCTAGTTGAGTTAAAAGATTGGATAATTTTTAAAAAAGGTTATTTTTATATCTGAAGGACCTGCTATTAAGGGAGATAATTCAAAAATATTTCATCAACAAAACAGACAATTCTTGAAGACTCTCATATTCTTTGTTTTGTGTTAACAAAATTAATTTAACCTTTTCTGTCATGATCATGTTTGTGTTCTACAATTCATCTGTCCACACAATGATTTTTATCCTGAAATATTTTTTAAAAAGTATGTCTATTTTTTAATTTTCCTGAATAATTTGAATGGTTTATCTTAAAAAAAAAATGTCTGATTTAAGGTAGCACAATACTTTAAAGTGATGTAATTCATTTCATTCTTCTTTATATTTTATAAATGAGGTACCAAAAGAAAGAAGAAAGATTAAACTTTCAAATTGTAATAATTTCATTATGACATAATTATTACATAATTAATTATTATGTAATTAGTTTCTATATTGTGATGTCCACACTTGAATGAATTTAGCTTCTTCGTTCTTCATAGCATTCCAAAATATTTTATATATTCTTGTACAACACAGCTTGACCTCCAAAACTGTGTCTCAGATTTCCAAAAACATCAATAGAACAAATTTTATACCCAATTTAATTTAGTGGTCTCTTATGAATTGATGTTGCAAACTTCATTGAAGATTTATGAGAGAATGAAATACAATAGGAAAAATCTGAGACACAGTTTTGGAGGTCAAACTGTGTTGTGCAAGAATCTATAAAATATTTTGGGATGCTATGAATAACAAAGAAGCTAAATTCATTCAAGTATAGCCATCACAATATGGCAACTAATTACATAACAATTAATGATGTAATAATTATGTCATAATGAAATTATCACATTTTGAAAGATTAATCCTTCTTCTTTCTTTTGGTACCTCATTTATAAAATTTAAAGAAAGATGAGTGGAATTACATCAGTTTAAAGATGTCTGATTGGGGATGAAAACTCTTTGTATTGTGCTACCTTAAATTCATATTTGATCATTGTATATTTCAGCATTGCAGCAGCATGTTATTCCTTCCATTACATCAAAAGATTACTAGAGACAGTATTTGTACATAGATTCTCTAATGCCACAATGCCTATTATGAATTTATTTAAGGTGGGTTTATACAGTTCTATATTTAAAATTATTGCATCAAACTACAATTTCACTGAAATGGACCTTGCTGAATATTTCACGATTAATATATAGACAATCTTTGCTGGTGAGACTATTATTTATAAATAGATAAGTTTATTACACAGCTTTAGATCTTTCTGTATTATTTTTTCATTGTAAGTCGTTTTAGCTGGAAAGTCAAATATATCATGCATCTGATATGTACATTTTCCTATGATTGTAGATTATTTTTAGTCCCATCCTTTAATGTTTAAGAGTCAAAGCCTAAATTTGTAGTTTTCATATGTGTGCAGTGTGCTACATATATATTTTTGCATATGTTTCTACTTTACATAACTGCAGTTATTTCTAGGGATTTTATGTGTATTACACATATATATTTACACATTTATCTACTTTACAGAACTGCAGTTATTACTGGGGATTTTCAGCTTTTATCAGCTATTTTATCAACCATCCTCTGTATACTACACCAGGTAAGAATCAAGAGTTATATACACACCAAAAAGAAATATCTGCATTGTAATGTCATAACACTTAAAATGTGACTAAATGAAAATAAAAGATATTTTTGCATGTAAATTAACAGAAATATTTTTTGAAGTTTGTAGGTCTTTTTACAAGATTTTCTTTTATATCTCTTTTAAAGAAGACATTATACAAAATGAGAACAAAGACTGAAAGAGTCTTGAAGTTGATGAAAAAATAATTTTTTTTTTCCCTAAAAATATACAGATTTTGTTAGATTTTAAAATTGATTTTTAGCTATCAAATTTTGTTTTTTAATCGGTTCAAAACTTGAAAACTTTTAATATGAAGCTGTGTGGTAACCATGCGTTTACTATGTTTGGAAAAATGAGTTGATGTTTCAATTATTTTCATGTCTATTTTTCCACATGATATAATTTGATTTTCTATATTTCATCTATAGCATATGGAGATCTTCAGATATATGGTGGATTAGCTGCATTCTTGGTAAGTCTTTTTGAGCTCTGACAAAACCAAAAGCATCAAATATTATTCCCTGCACTACAACTGACAGAATTATTGGTTTTTCCTTATACAGGATATGTTTAGGATGACATCATATTTTGTCAGCAGAATCACAGTAATAATTTGTAAAGTTTTAGCTCTTTTGGGATCTTTTTAGTCACCATTCCATGTTTGCTGATGCTTCAAATTTCAATATGTTGAATGCACTTAATATCCCTCAAAGATTTAGCCAATACATTTGTACTACAGACCTGATGACAGAATCAGACTTCATATTTGGTGAGAAGCTTGACAGTGATGCGTTGAATCATGCCCGACACCTACTTCCTATTTGGTTAGAAGCTTGACAGTGATGCGTTGAATCATGCCCGATACCTACTTCCTATTTGGTTAGAAGCTTGACAGTGATGCGTTGAATCATGCCTGATACCTACTTCCTATTTGGTTAGAAGCTTGACAGTGATGCGTTGAATCATGCCTGACACCTACTTCCTATTTGGTTGGAAGCTTGACAGTGATGCGTTGAATCATGCCCGACACCTACTTCCTATTTGGTTAGAAGCTTGACAGTGATGCGTTGAATCATGCCTGACACCTACTTCCTATTTGGTTAGAAGCTTGACAGTGATGCGTTGAATCATGCCTGACACCTACTTCCTATTTGGTTAGAAGCTTGACAGTGATGCGTTGAATCATGCCTGACACCTACTGCCTATTTGGTTAGAAGCTTGACAGTGATGCGTTGAATCATGCCTGACACCTACTGCCTATTTGGTTAGAAGCTTGACAGTGATGCGTTGAATCATGCCTGACACCTACTTCCTATTTGGTTAGAAGCTGGACAGTGATGCATTGAATCATGTCTTACACCTACTTCCTATTTGGTTAGAAGCTTGACAGTGATGCATTGAATCATGCCTGACACCTACTTCCTATTTTGTTAGAAGCTTGACAGTGATGCGTTGAATCATGCATGACACCTACTTCCTATTTGGTTAGAAGCTTGACAGTGATGCGTTGAATCACGTCTTACACCTACTTCCTATTTGGTTAGAAGCTTGACATTGACGCGTTGAATCATGCCTGATACCTACTTCCTATTTGGTTAGAAGCTTGACAGTGATGCGTTGAATCATGTCTTACACCTACTTCCTATTTGGTTAGAAGCTTGACAGTGATGCGTTGAATCATGTCTTACACCTACTTCCTATTTGGTTAGAAGCTTGACATTGACGCGTTGAATCATGCCTGATACCTACTTCCTATTTGGTTAGAAGCTTGACAGTGATGCGTTGAATCATGCCTGATACCTACTTCCTATTTGGTTAGAAGCTTGACATTGATGCGTTGAATCATGCCCGACACCTACTTCCTATTTGGTTAGAAGCTTGACATTGATGCGTTGAATCATGTCTTACACCTACTTCCTATTTGGTTAGAAGCTTGACAGTGATGCGTTGAATCATGTCTTACTCCTACTTCATATTTGGTTAGAAGCTGGACAGTGATGCGTTGAATCATGCCTGACACCTACTTCCTATTTGTTAAGAAGCTTGACAGTGATGCGTTGAATCATGTCTTACACCTACTTCCTATTTGTTAAGAAGCTTGACAGTGATGCGTTGAATCATGCCTGACACCTACTTCCTATTTGGTTAGAAGCTGGACAGTGATGCGTTGAATCATGCCTGACACCTACTTCCTATTTGGTTAGAAGCTTGACAGTGATGCGTTGAATCATGTCTTACACCTACTTCCTATTTGGTAAGAAGCTTGACAGTGATGCGTAGAATCATGCCTGACACCTACTTCCTATTTGGTTAGAAGCTTGACAGTGATGCGTTGAATCATGTCTGTTACCTACTTCCTATTTGGTTAGAAGCTTGACATTGATGCGTTGAATCATGTCTTACACCTACTTCCTATTTGGTTAGAAGCTTGACAGTGATGCGTTGAATCATGCCCGACACCTACTTCCTATTTGGTTAGAAGCTTGACAGTGATGCGTTGAATCATGTCTTACACCTACTTCCTATTTGGTTAGAAGCTTGACATTGATGCGTTGAATCACGTCTTACACCTACTTCCTATTTGGTTAGAAGCTTGACAGTGATGCGTTGAATCATGCCTGACACCTACTTCCTATTTGGTTAGAAGCTTGACAGTGATGTGTTGAATCATGTCTTACACCTACTTCCTATTTGGTTAGAAGCTTGACAGTGATGCGTTGAATCATGCCTGACACCTACTTCCTATTTGGTTAGAAGCTTGACAGTGATGCGTTGAATCATGTCTTACACCTACTTCCTATTTGGTTAGAAGCTTGACATTGATGCGTTGAATCATGTCTTACACCTACTTCCTATTTGGTTAGAAGCTTGACAGTGATGCGTTGAATCATGTCTTACACCTACTTCCTATTTGGTTAGAAGCTTGACAGTGATGCGTTGAATCATGCCTGACACCTACTTCCTATTTGGTTAGAAGCTTGACATTGATGCGTTGAATCATGTCTTACACCTACTTCCTATTTGGTTAGAAGCTTGACAGTGATGCGTTGAATCATGTCTTACACCTACTTCCTATTTGGTTAGAAGCTTGACATTGATGCGTTGAATCATGCCTGACACCTACTTCCTATTTGGTTAGAAGCTTGACAGTGATGCGTTGAATCATGTCTTACACCTACTTCCTATTTGGTTAGAAGCTTGACAGTGATGCGTTGAATCATGCCTGATACCTACTTCCTATTTGGTTAGAAGCTTGACATTGATGCATTGAATCATGTCTTACACCTACTTCATATTTAGTTAGAAGCTTGACAGTGATGCATTGAATCATGTCTTACACCTACTTCCTATTTGGTTAGAAGCTTGACAGTGATGCATTGAATCATGTCTTACACCTACTTCCTATTTGGTTAGAAGCTTGACAGTGATGCATTGAATCATGTCTTACACCTACTTCCTATTTGGTTAGAAGCTTGACATTGATGTGTTGAATCATGCCTGACACCTACTTCCTATTTGGTTAGAAGCTTGACAGTGTTGCGTTGAATCATGTCTTACACCTACTGCCTATTTGGTTAGAAGCTTGACAGTGATGCATTGAATCATGCCTGACACCTACTTCCTATTTGGTTATAAGCTTGACAGTGATGCATTGAATCATGTCTTACACCTACTTCCTATTTGGTTAGAAGCTTGACAGTGATGCATTGAATCATGTCTTACACCTACTTCATATTTAGTTAGAAGCTTGACAGTGATGCATTGAATCATGTCTTACACCTACTTCCTATTTGGTTAGAAGCTTGACAGTGATGCGTTGAATCATGTCTTACACCTACTTCCTATTTGGTTAGAAGCTTGACATTGATGTGTTGAATCATGCCTGATACCTACTTCCTATTTGGTTAGAAGCTTGACAGTGATGCGTTGAATCATGTCTTACACCTACTTCCTATTTGGTTAGAAGCTTGACAGTGATGCGTTGAATCATGT
Organism: Mytilus edulis; assembly: GCA_019925275.1. NCBI lineage: Eukaryota > Metazoa > Mollusca > Bivalvia > Mytilida > Mytilidae > Mytilus > Mytilus edulis. Next base: position 8,558,591 of record CM034349.1, read on the forward strand.
CTTACACCTACTTTCTATTTGGTTAGAAGCTTGACAGTGATGCGTTGAATCATGCCTTACACCTACTTCCTATTTGGTTAGAAGCTTGACAGTGATGCGTTGAATCATGTCTACACCTACTTTCCTATTTGGTTAGAAGCTTGACAGTGATGCGTTGAATCATGCCTGACACCTACTTCCTATTTGGTTAGAAGCTTGACAGTGATGCGTTGAATCATGTCTTACACCTACTTCCTATTTGGTTAGAAGCTTGACAGTGATGCGTTGAATCATGCATGACACCTACTTCCTATTTGGTTAGAAGCTTGACAGTGATGCGTTGAATCATGTCTACACCTACTTCCTATTTGGTTAGAAGCTTGACATTGATGCGTTGAATCATGTTTACACCTACTTCTATTTGGTTAGAAGCTTGACAGTGATGCGTTGAATATGTCTTACACTACTTCCTATTTGGTTATGAAGCTTACATTGATGCGTTGAATCATGTCTTACACCTACTTCACTATTTTGTTCATGAAGCTTGACATGATGTTGAATCATGCCTGACACCTACTTCCTATTTGGTTAGAAGCTTGACAGTGATGCGTTGAATCAGTGTCTTACACCTACTTCCTATTTGTTTGACTTTGACATGATGCGTTGAATCATGCTGACACCTACTTCCTATTTGTTAGAAGCTTGACAGTGATGCGTTGAATCATGTCTTACACCTACTTCCTATTTGGTTAGAAGCTTGACATGATGCTTGAATCATGCTTACACCTACTTCCTATTTGGTTAGAAGCTTGACAGTGATGCGTTGAATCATGTCTTACACCTACTTCCTATTTGGTTAGAAGCTTGACAGTGATGCGTTGAATCATGTCTTACACCTACTTCCTATTTGGTTAGAAGCTTGACAGTGATGCTTTGAATCATGCTACACTACTTCCTATTTGGTTAGAAGCTTGACAGTGATGCGTTGAATCATGCATGACACCTACTTCCTATTTGTTAGAAGCTTGACATTGATGCGTTGAATCATGCTTACACCTACTTCCTATTTGGTTAGAAGCTTGACAGTGATGCGTTGAATCATGTCTTACACCTACTTCCTATTTGTTAGAAGCTTGACATTGATGCGTTTAAATCATGTCTTAACCTACTTCCTATTTGGTTAGAAGCTTGACAGTGATGCGTTGAATCATGTCTTACACCTACTTCCTATTTGTTAGAAGCTTGACAGTGATGCGTTGAATCATGCTCTTACACCTACTTCCTATTTGGTTAGAAGCTTGACATTGATGCGTTGAATCATGCCTGACACCTACTTCCTATTTGGTTAGAAGCTTGACATTGATGCGTTGAATCATGCCCGACACCTACTTCCTATTTGGTTAGAAGCTTGACATTGATGCGTTGAATCATGCCTGACACCTACTTCCTATTTGGTTAGAAGCTTGACAGTGTTGCGTTGAATCATGCCTTACGCCTACTTCCTATTTGGTTAGAAGCTTGACAGTGATGCGTTGAATCATGTCTTACACCTACTTCCTATTTGGTTAGAAGCTTGACAGTGATGGGTTGAATCATGTCTTACACCTACTTCCTATTTGGTTAGAAGCTTGACAGTGATGCGTTGAATCATGCCTGACACCTACTGCCTATTTGGTTAGAAGCTTGACATTGATGCGTTGAATCATGTCTTACACCTACTTCCTATTTGGTTAGAAGCTTGACAGTGATGCGTTGAATCATGTCTTACACCTACTTCCTATTTGGTTAGAAGCTTGACAGTGATGCGTTGAATCATGTCTTACACCTACTTTCTATTTGGTTAGAAGCTTGACAGTGATGCGTTGAATCATGCCTTACACCTACTTCCTATTTGGTTAGAAGCTTGACAGTGATGCGTTGAATCATGCCTGACACCTACTTCCTATTTGGTTAGAAGCTTGACAGTGATGCATTGAATCATGCCTGACACCTACTTCCTATTTGGTTAGAAGCTGGACAGTGATGCATTGAATCATGTCTTACACCTACTTCCTATTTGGTTAGAAGCTTGACAGTGTTGCGTTGAATCATGCCTGACACCTACTTCCTATTTGGTTAGAAGCTTGACAGTGTTGCGTTGAATCATGCCTGACACCTACTTCCTATTTGGTTAGAAGCTTGACATTGATGCGTTGAATCATGCCTGAGGTAGCAATAAACAGTTAGGAAAAAATACTAAAATTTGCCCTTATGAATTTTACCATCCCCTTTTCATTGCTTTCTTGCAACATCAAGCTTACTGTTTGTGTCATATATGGGCATATGTATGTAATCAGAATCTTCCATAGATTTTATATCCAGTATATAAAATGGTAAAATATAATTTCTTTTTGGTGTATCCATGGCAACAATCTGCATTTATTTGTTATAAAATATTGCAAAAAGGGGGGGAAAGATGTCATATATTTCCCCAAAATTTGGCTAAAAGTAGAATTTCAATCGCTTGAAGTAATACCTTTTCTGAAACTGTGTACATATATCATTCAGCAAATCCAATGATAATCATATGTCTTTCATCTCATTTTTTTGTAAAATTGCGTCAAAAACTTCGCGTAGAAAAAGAGTGTTTGTAAACAGTACATTAATTTCTGGACCAATGGCCGGTCTAGCTATGAAAATACGGATTGTCAAACAGAAAACAGCCCGTAAAACATTTAAAAAATAATCTTGATGAACTTATAAACCATCTTTGAAGGCTAAATTAGCACTCATCTGTCTAAAAATGAATTTTATTACACAATAACTTTCCTATTTTAAAAATCCACAGGGGCCAAAATGCGAAACTAAACTCCTAACTGTGTATTGCTACCTGACACCTACTTCCTATTTGGTTAGAAGCTTGACAGTGTTGCGTTGAATCATGCCTGACACCTACTTCCTATTTGGTTAGAAGCTTGACAGTGATGCGTTGAATCATGTCTTACACCTACTTCCTATTTGGTTAGAAGCTTGACAGTGATGTGTTGAATCATGCCCGACACCTACTTCCTATTTGGTTAGAAGCTTGACAGTGATGCGTTGAATCATGCCTGATACCTACTTCCTATTTGGTTAGAAGCTTGACAGTGATGCGTTGAATCATGTCTTACACCTACTTCCTATTTGGTTAGAAGCTTGACAGTGATGCGTTGAATCATGTCTTACACCTACTTCCTATTTGGTTAGAAGCTTGACAGTGATGCGTTGAATCATGCCTGATACCTACTTCCTATTTGGTTAGAAGCTTGACAGTGATGCGTTGAATCATGTCTTACACCTGCTTCCTATTTGGTTAGAAGCTTGACAGTGATGCGTTGAATCATGTCTTACACCTACTTCCTATTTGGTTAGAAGCTTGACAGTGATGCCTTGAATCATGTCTTACACCTACTTCCTATTTGTTAAGAAGCTTGACAGTGATGCGTTGAATCATGCCTTACACCTACTTCCTATTTGGTTAGAAGCTTGACAGTGATGCGTTGAATCATGTCTTACACCTACTTCCTATTTGGTTAGAAGCTTGACAGTGATGCGTTGAATCATGTCTTACACCTACTTCCTATTTGGTTAGAAGCTTGACAGTGATGCGTTGAATCATGTCTTACGCCTACTTCCTATTTGGTTAGAAGCTTGACAGTGATGCGTTGAATCATGTCTTACACCTACTTCCTATTTGGTTAGAAGCTTGACAGTGATGCGTTGAATCATGTCTTACACCTACTTCCTATTTGGTTAGAAGCTTGACAGTGATGGGTTGAATCATGTCTTACACCTACTTCCTATTTGGTTAGAAGCTTGACAGTGATGCGTTGAATCATGCCTTACACCTACTTCCTATTTGGTTAGAAGCTTGACAGTGATGCGTTGAATCATGCCTGACACCTACTTCCTATTTGGTTAGAAGCTTGGCAGTGATGCATTGAATCATGCCTGACACCTACTTCCTATTTGGTTAGAAGCTGGACAGTGATGCATTGAATCATGTCTTACACCTACTTCCTATTTGGTTATAAGCTTGACATTGATGCGTTGAATCATGCCTGACACCTACTTCCTATTTGGTTAGAAGCTTGACAGTGTTGCGTTGAATCATGCCTGACACCTACTTCCTATTTGGTTAGAAGCTTGACATTGATGCGTTGAATCATGCCTGACACCTACTTCCTATTTGGTTAGAAGCTTGACAGTGTTGCGTTGAATCATGCCTGACAACTTCTTCCTATTTGGTTAGAAGCTTGACAGTGATGCGTTGAATCATGTCTTACACCTACTTCATATTTGGTTAGAAGCTTGACAGTGATGTGTTGAATCATGCCCGACACCTACTTCCTATTTGGTTAGAAGCTTGACAGTGATGCGTTGAATCATGCCTGATACCTACTTCCTATTTGGTTAGAAGCTTGACAGTGATGCGTTGAATCATGTCTTACACCTACTTCCTATTTTGTTAGAAGCTTGACAGTGATGCGTTGAATCATGCCTGACACCTATTTCTTATTTGGTTAGAAGCTTGACATTGATGCGTTGAATCATGTCTTACACCTACTTCCTATTTGGTTAGAAGCTTGACAGTGATGCATTGAATCATGTCTTACACCTACTTCCTATTTGGTTAGAAGCTTGACAGTGATGCGTTGAATCATGTCTTACACCTACTTCCTATTTGGTTAGAAGCTTGACATTGATGCGTTGAATCATGCCTGACACCTACTTCCTATTTGGTTAGAAGCTTGACATTGATGCGTTGAATCATGTCTTACACCTACTTCCTATTTGGTTAGAAGCTTGACAGTGATGCATTGAATCATGCCCGACACCTACTTCCTATTTGTTAAGAACTTGACAGTGATGTGTTGAATCATGCCTGACACCTACTTCCTATTTGGTTAGAAGCTTGACAGTGATGCGTTGAATCATGTCTTACACCTACTTCCTATTTGGTTAGAAGCTTGACAGTGATGCATTGAATCATGCCTTACACCTACTTCCTATTTGGTTAGAAGCTTGACAGTGATGCGTTGAATCATGTCTTACACCTACTTCCTATTTGGTTAGAAGCTTGACAGTGATGCGTTGAATCATGCCTGACACCTACTTCCCATTTGGTTAGAAGCTTGACATTGATGCGTTGAATCATGTCTTACACCTACTTCCTATTTGGTTAGAAGCTTGACAGTGATGCGTTGAATCATGCCTTACGCCTACTTCCTATTTGGTTAGAAGCTTGACAGTGATGCGTTGAATCATGTCTGACACCTACTTCCTATTTGGTTAGAAGCTTGACAGTGATGCGTTGAATCGTGCCTGACACCTACTTCATATTTGGTTAGAAGCTTGACAGTGATGTGTTGAATCATGCCTGACACCTACTTCCTATTTGGTTAGAAGCTTGACATTGATGCGTTGAATCATGTCTGACACCTACTTCATATTTGGTTAGAAGCTTGACATTGATGTGTTGAATCATGCCTGATACCTACTTCCTATTTGGTTAGAAGCTTGACATTGATGCGTTGAATCATGCCTGATACCTACTTCCTATTTGGTTAGAAGCTTGACAGTGATGCGTTGAATCATGTCTTACACTTACTTCCTATTTGGTTAGAAGCTTGACAGTGATGCGTTGAATCATGCCTTACGCCTACTTCCTATTTGGTTAGAAGCTTGACAGTGATGCGTTGAATCATGTCTGACACCTACTTCCTATTTGGTTAGAAGCTTGACAGTGATGCGTTGAATCATGCCTGACACCTACTTCATATTTGGTTAGAAGCTTGACAGTGATGTGTTGAATCATGCCTGACACCTACTTCCTATTTGGTTAGAAGCTTGACATTGATGCGTTGAATCATGTCTGACACCTACTTCATATTTGGTTAGAAGCTTGACATTGATGTGTTGAATCATGCCTGATACCTACTTCCTATTTGGTTAGAAGCTTGACATTGATGCGTTGAATCATGCCTGATACCTACTTCCTATTTGGTTAGAAGCTTGACAGTGATGCGTTGAATCATGTCTTACACCTACTTCCTATTTGGTTAGAAGCTTGACATTGATGCGTTGAATCATGCCCGACACCTACTTCCTATTTGGTTAGAAGCTTGACATTGATGCGTTGAATCATGTCTTACACCTACTTCCTATTTGGTTAGAAGCTTGACATTGATGCGTTGAATCATGTCTTACACCTACTTCCTATTTGGTTAGAAGCTTGACAGTGATGCGTTGAATCATGTCTTACACCTACTTCCTATTTGGTTAGAAGCTTGACAGTGATGCGTTGAATCACGTCTTACACCTACTTCCTATTTGGTTAGAAGCTTGACATTGATGCGTTGAATCATGTCTTACACCTACTTCCTATTTGGTTAGAAGCTTGACAGTGATGCGTTGAATCATGCATGACACCTACTTCCTGTTTGGTTAGAAGCTTGACAGTGATGCGTTGAATCATGCCTGATACCTACTTCCTATTTGGTTAGAAGCTTGACAGTGATGCGTTGAATCATGTCTTACACCTACTTCCTATTTGGTTAGAAGCTTGACAGTGATGCGTTGAATCATGCCTTACACCTACTTCCTATTTGGTTAGAAGCTTGACATTGATGCGTTGAATCATGTCTTACACCTACTTCCTATTTGGTTAGAAGCTTGACAGTGATGCGTTGAATCATGTCTTACACCTACTTCCTATTTGGTTAGAAGCTTGACAGTGATGCATTGAATCATGCCTGACACCTACTTCCTATTTGGTTAGAAGCTTGACAGTGATGCGTTGAATCATGTCTTACACCTACTTCCTATTTGGTTAGAAGCTTGACAGTGATGTGTTGAATCATGTCTTACACCTACTTCCTATTTGGTTAGAAGCTTGACAGTGATGCGTTGAATCATGCCTTACGCCTACTTCCTATTTGGTTAGAAGCTTGACAGTGATGCGTTGAATCATGTCTTGCACCTACTTCCTATTTGGTTAGAAGCTTGACATTGATGCGTTGAATCATGTCTTACACCTACTTCCTATTTGGTTAGAAGCTTGACAGTGATGCGTTGAATCATGCCTTACACCTACTTCCTATTTGGTTAGAAGCTTGACAGTGATGCATTGAATCATGCCTGACACCTACTTCCTATTTGGTTAGAAGCTTGACAGTGATGCGTTGAATCATGTCTTACACCTACTTCCTATTTTGTTAGAAGCTTGACAGTGATGCGTTGAATCATGTCTTACACCTACTTCCTATTTGGTTAGAAGCTTGACAGTGATGCGTTGAATCATGCCTTACGCCTACTTCCTATTTGGTTAGAAGCTTGACAGTGATGCGTTGAATCATGTCTTGCACCTACTTCCTATTTGGTTAGAAGCTTGACATTGATGCGTTGAATCATGTCTTACACCTACTTCCTATTTGGTTAGAAGCTTGACAGTGATGCGTTGAATCATGCCTTACACCTACTTCCTATTTGGTTAGAAGCTTGACAGTGATGCATTGAATCATGCCTGACACCTACTTCCTATTTGGTTAGAAGCTTGACAGTGATGCGTTGAATCATGTCTTACACCTACTTCCTATTTGGTTAGAAGCTTGACAGTGATGCGTTGAATCATGTCTTACACCTACTTCCTATTTGGTTAGAAGCTTGACAGTGATGCGTTGAATCATGTCTTACACCTACTTCCTATTTGGTTAGAAGCTTGACATTGATGTGTTGAATCATGCCTGATACCTACTTCCTATTTGGTTAGAAGCTTGACAGTGATGCGTTGAATCATGTCTTACACCTACTTCCTATTTGGTTAGAAGCTTGACAGTGATGCGTTGAATCATGTCTTACACCTACTTCCTATTTGGTTAGAAGCTTGACAGTGATGCGTTGAATCATGCCTGACACCTACTTCCTATTTAGTTAGAAGCTTGACAGTGATGCGTTGAATCATGCCTGACACCTACTTCCTGTTTGGTTAGAAGCTTGACAATGATGCATTGAATCATGCCTGATACCTACTTCCTATTTGGTTAGAAGCTTGACAGTGATGCATTGAATCATGCCTGATACCTAATTCCTATTTGAAGATACTGTAAACATTTTGATGTGTTGAATAATCTTCATATTTCTGTCACATTTTTCAAGTGTAACTGTCCAGAATGACCTAATATTTAACCAAATTAAATGAGATGCATTGTCTTTTATTTTACAGTTATCTGAAATTGGAAACCTATCTGTCCACTTGTGCTTTAAGAATATGAGACCACCAGGTATGTAGTAAAGTTGTAGATGAAAAAGTGGTATTTTTATTATAGCGAATTGCAGGATCCCAACCCTCCTCTAACCTGGGACAGTCGTGTAACAGTACAATATAAGAAAAAAACTATAAAAATCAGTTGAAAAGGATGTAACTCATCAGATGGATTAAAACACAAATACTACAAATACATGTGGATGAGCCAGATACTTGTACATGTTAAGACTAGTTTGTTATCTACCTGTTTCTTTCTCAATGAACTATCACTAGGTTGTTAGCTCATACCTGCCAACTGTCACTATTTGCGGGGGATTTTCCCATGGAGGCTCCCAAATGGAAATTTTGAAAGACCAATTTTGTCCACAATTTAAACAAAACAATAAATTTTACAATGGCTAGAGGCTTGTAATAGTATGAAGAAGCCAAAAACCAACATCAAAATATATTTGAAGGCCCTTTGGTGGTTTTGTAGAACTATAGGATCCATCTTGAACGTAAAAAACCCCATGGGCATTTTGAAAAGTTGGCAGGTATGTTAGGTTCAAAGCAATTGTCTTAATTTCATGCCATTACAGGTGATAAAAGTATGAGTCAGTATATACATGTAGCTGACACTTCAAATATACCCGCTACTTATTAGAATTGGAGAAAAAAAACATTATTCTATGCATTTTTAGCAGTATAATAAGCTATGGTAGGTTTTCAAAATAGGAAAGTGTGGTCTTACGTTGAAAGGGATTGAAATCACTCCCTTTGCTTAATTCCCCTTTGTAATAAACTCGACATGTGCATGAAAAATACCAGTTGATAATTTATCAACCTAAATTATCAACCTCCACATTGAAACAACAACTACTTGTATCCTATTTAAGCTCATTTTTGCTTTGCATTAGGGAAAAGATTCTTTCATACACAATAATTCTTTACAAAGAAAATGTGAAATGAGATCTTGTTCTAAAGTTTAAACTTTTTATTTCAGGTACCAAAGTCCGAAAGATTCCACAACCAGACTCAAATCCCTTCAATCAGCTGTTTAAATGTGTATCTTGTCCTAACTATACCTATGAAGCAATGGCATGGATCAGTTTCAGTGTTATGACTCAGTGTTTACCAGGTAACAATTTTATTTAACTACCGGGTAACTTCTTAAAACTTTTCACAATGCGGTTTTCTTCAAATACCTTGAATAAACCAGCAAATACTTCAGATTTAAGGGAAATTAAAGTAATATATGATTTGAAAAACTTAGTGAAGCTATTAATTATACAGCTTTTATGTATGATTTCTGCAACAGTACAGTTACACTCCAACAATTTCAAGTTTGATCTTGCTGAAAAAAGACTCAGGAAATATTACTGACTGACCCACAATCAATTAAGGCTGTGACTCTGTTTATGAAATTGCAAAGGGTTAAAGAATGTCTAACTTAATCTAAAATACACCAACCCTTTATCAGGCCAAACTGCCTTCAGCTGATTAAGGTTATCATGGAAGGAATAAGAACTAATAAAATTATCGTTCAAATACTTGAGTACTTTTTGAAATTTGTATGCTCTTACCAAAGTCTTTGAATGATGAATCATATCAAAACAATATGCGAGGTGTATGAATATGTTTTCATTTGTGCTGGAAAATTCAGGTATTTCAACTAGCCCACTAAAGTTCTTTCATTTATCACATTTAACACACAAAAAAAGTTGTTTTCTTCTTTGTTTATAAATATGCACTTATTTTACATGTAAAAACTTATAACCAAATATTTTTATTTCAGCTGCAACCTTTGCTGCTGTAGGATTTTACCAGATGGCTGTATGGGCAATAGGAAAGCATAAAAACTACAAGAAAGAGTTCAAAGATTATCCAAGAGGAAGGAAGAGTATTGTCCCTTTCTTGTTGTAGACTTTCTATTTTAAAGGAGAGAATGAATGAAGTTTTGAGAGATCATAAAATGAATTCTTTAATCTTGTACTTAAACCACTTGAATGCACAGTGCTTGTTGTTTTGATGTGTCAACACTTTATTTATTGTCTTGTATACAATTTTATTTTTAATTTTGATATTAAATGCGATCAAAATGAATTTCTTGTGTTTAAGATTTGTATGCCCAGTAAAGTTTTGAACAGATCTCTATTCAGCAGACAGTAATTTGAATTAGAGATATCAGATACTAGATGTTGACATGCAGGGAATTTACCAACTGCTTTTTTAGTTACACTTTATAGAAATAATGTGGTATGATTGCCAACGAGTTTAATTCACCAAAGTTTAAATAAAATGGATGTAAGAATTTAAAGGTAACTGTATGACCTTCAACAATGAGAAAACACAATAGTTAATTTTCTACAATTGATATTAATTGTGTAACACTCAGATTCATGTCCATCCCTGATTTCCCCAAACATGCATATATTAGGTAGCACTCCACTGTTAGAAAATAAAATAAAAAATGAGCTTCAAAATGTTTTATCATCTCCTATTCCTGGATTTCTAATACATTAACCTAACTGTTTATGTTGTACATGTGCATATTTATGTAATCAGTATCTTCCATAGATTTGATTTTCAAAAGTTAAAAGGGTGAAAAATAAAATCCTTTTATGTGTATCCATGGCAACATTCTGCATTTATTTACCATAAAATATTGCAAAATGGGGGATGAACATGTCACATATCCCCCCAAAATTTGGATCAAACTAGAATTTCAATGCCTTTTAGTGATACCTTTTTAGAAACTTGACATTAATCTTCCAAATGATCAAATAAAAAATGGGTGTCTTTTGCCTCATTTTTTTGTAAAATCTAATCGCAAAGGTTGTCTGACAAAAAGTTGGAAAAACACATTACGATAATTGCCGGACCAATGTATGGTATGGACATACAAATAGAGACTGTCATACAGAAAACAGCCTATATTACATACATTATATAATCTTGATGTTCATATTAACCCAATACGAAGGCTATTTTAATACTCAGCTATCCAAAAATTAATTTTATTGCACACTAGCTCTCATATTTGAAAAGTCCACAGGGGCCAAAATGTGAAACTACACACCTAACTGTGGAGTGCTACCTTAGGTCACTGAACTGCAAAACATAACTAGGTACCAAAGGACCCCAGAAAGAACATCTTTCCATTAAAACAAAAATTTTCCAAGGTGTCCAATCCCCAAAAAGTGTCAAAACATAACACAATACAAATAAAAACTTTAATACCAAAAAATCCCTATCAAAAGGTATGTCCCTCTAAGCAGGGGAACTTTCTTCTAGAAAATTACATTTTCCAAAGATTTGAAATTTAAAGGACAATGGTCAAAATAGACATGTTTAGGGGAATCTGACATGTTTAGGGAATTGGACATGTTTGAGAAAAGAACATATATGAGAGGAGGGATAAGTTTTCACAAACTTGTTTAATCCTGATATATGTTTAAAAGCTAATGTTATTATTATAACTCAGTTTATGTTTCTTGATTAATGATCCTGGTGTTGGCTTGTTAATTGAGACTTTGGTAGTGTTTTTCATTGTAAAACCAGTGACTTCTGTTGCAGAAGCTTTACTTAGGGATAGTGATCCGGCAAAGTCAGCAGCATTAACTAGGTATCTAAAAGCTTTATATTTTAGAAGTTGGAAGAACTAGCTGATTCATAATTTGTATATAGATGCCATATGTGACGAAGTTTACTACTGTCATATGCCCATTGTCCCTGATCTCATTTACATGGTTCAGTGACAATAGCTTTATTTAGTATGTTCTTACTTTTCAAGGTCCTTGTGCCTGTCAGACAGTTTTCATCTGATTCATTTCATGGATCAGTAAACAAGGTAACGTTTTCCTTGTCAAGTTTATATCTCAGATACCTAATGCAATAGGTCTTCTATATAATATATTTTGTGTATGGATTGATTATAAGGTTTAGATTCAAACTGTCGGGTGTCATCTGACCTTGGCCTCATTTTCATGGTTCAGTGGTTAAAGTTTTTGTATTTATACCCCCGCTTTAAAAAAGGGGGGGTATACTGTTTTACCTCTGTCTGTCAGTCCGTCCGTCAGTCCGTCCGTCAGTCAGTCCGTCCCACGAAACTTCATCACATTTTTCTCAGGAACTACACATCCACCCTTTCTGTAATTTGGTATCAACATTTATATATGTCAGCCATACCGTGTGATGCATTTTCAGATTCATCACTTGACAACTTCCTGTTTACCGAACACTTGTATGATTTTACACATGATAGCCAAGTTGAAAATTTTCGTCACATTTTTCTCAGGAACTACAATACAAGGATTTCTGTAATTTGGTTTCAGGATTTATATAAGTCAGCTATACCGTGTGATGCGTTTTCAGATTCATCACTCGACAACTTCCTGTTTACCGAACACTTGTATGATTTTACACATGATAGCCAAGTTGAAAATTTTCGTCACATTTTTCTCAGGAACTACAATACAAGGATTTCTGAAATTTGGTTTCAGGATTAATATAAGTCAGCTATACCGTGTGATACGTTTTCAGATTCATCACTCAACAACTTCCTGTTTACCGAACACTTGTATGATTTTACACATGATAGCCAAGTTGAAAATTTTTGTCACATTTTTCTCAGGAACTACAATACAAGGATTTCTGAAATTTGGTTTCAGGATTTATATAAGTCAGCTATACCGTGTGATGCGTTTTCAGATTCATCACTTGACAACTTCCTGTTTACCGAACACTTGTATGATTTTACACATGATAGCCAAGTTGAAAATTTTCGTCACATTTTTCTCAGGAACTACAATACAAGGATTTCTGTAATTTGGTTTCAGGATTTATATAAGTCAGCTATACCGTGTGATGCGTTTTCAGATTCATCACTCAACAACTTCCTGTTTACCGAACACTTGTATGATTTTACACATGATAGCCAAGTTGAAAATTTTCGTCACATTTTTCTCAGGAACTACAATACAAGGATTTCTGAAATTTGGTTTCAGGATTAATATAAGTCAGCTATACCGTGTGATACGTTTTCAGATTCATCACTCAACAACTTCCTGTTTACCGAACACTTGTATGATTTTACACATGATAGCCAAGTTGAAAATTTTTGTCACATTTTTCTCAGGAACTACAATACAAGGATTTCTGAAATTTGGTTTCAGGATTTATATAAGTCAGCTATACCGTGTGATGCGTTTTCAGATTCATCACTCGACAACTTCCTGTTTACCGAACACTTGCATATTTTTACACTATTAATATTATTCACTTGCGGCGGGGGTATCATCAGTGAGCAGTAGCTCGCAGTTTCACTTGTTTGGTCCTAATAGGATATGCCATAGGTCAACTATATTTGGTGTATGGAAATATTTTACCATGTTCATGTCAGTCTGGTACGTTTTATTGATGTTAACCTCATTTTTATGGTTTATTGATCAGTGTTATATATTTTTATGTTTTTGTCTGATGTTGGTTCGTCTATTGAGACCTTGGTTTTAGTTTGTTTTTGGGAACTTTTGTGTCTTGTTTGTTTCTTGAGATTATTGTATGGTTTTCTTTGAGAGATTTTAATGTTGATTTGTTAATATTGAGACTTAGGTCTTCTGTTTATTGAGACTGTGGTGTTGATTGTTTATTAACATTTTGGTTGTGGTACACAATTTTGGTTGTGGTTTGTTATCATATTTCATTCCTTTAGCAAACATTATTTGGAAGAGGTGACATTATACTACTGTTTATTCAGAAATTATTGCGTGCATTTATTATTGCGATTTTGTCATTTAGGACTTAATTGCAATTTTAATTTTTACGATTTTGAGTAAAATCCTGTTGAATTCATATAAAATAGTTCAAAATGCGAGTTTAAATTATTGCGTTAACAATACGTCGCATTTTTCGCAATAATATCTGAATTAACAGTTTGTAAGTTCTGCTGATTGGTTATCTATTTCTTCTTGCCTTTTGTTACATAAAAAATAAGGTTGTGTACTTCAAAAACTTATTTTACCCTACACCATGCTAATGTGCATGTTCCCAGTCAAAACCTCTAAGTAGCTGTCACTTTAATATTTATTGAAAGAAAAAGAAGGGTTGATGTGCATGTGATAGAAAACTATTGAATGCACAAATACTGCAGATACCAATTTTGGGTACCTCAACCAATTTCATGTAATAAGCAGATTTTTAACCTGATTTCCAGTGATGTATTTTATTTGCTTGATCATGCATGTTGTCATCCTGTTAGTAAAACTGTATGGTAAACAAAGTTTTGAAATATTTGTCTTCTCTGTATCAATTACTTTGAATTGTTTTACATTGGTCATTTCAGATCTTTTTATAGCTGACTATGCATAATGGGCTTTGCTCATTGTTGAGGGCAGTATGATGATCTATAGCTGTTTATTTCTGTGTCATTTTGTCTCTTATGTTCACATTGGCAATCATAACACATCTTATTATTCTATAAATGTAATTTATATCATTCTATCCATAATCTCATATCAGGACATCTCATTCTGGGTTTAATAACTATGACCTGAACTAATCTCTGACATAATAATGATTCGAACAAAACTGGTTCTTACAACTTCACTTATTATTAAGTCTACTAGTAATAAATTATTCACTATCATATTTTTTTTGTAGTGATATTGTCAAATATAAAAAAAAGTTTGAGTTTAATAGTAACCAGCGTCTGATGGTCCTTCACCATATTAATAAGCATTCTAAGTGAATACAAAGTTTTTACATTTATTTGTTTTATTCGATTGTACAAATAAAATATAACATTTACTTCTATTATATTTACAAATTTACAAATAAGATATCACACAAAATATTGTGAGAGCTTTAGCACTCAATAAAATCAATAAATATATATAAAAGTCATTAAAATAGTATCACAGTCTGAAGTAGTCTATCCTCTGGAAAACAATGGTAGAGCTTAAAAAAACCTTAGAAAAGTAAATTTCTAAAAATAAATGATTTCAAATAGATATACCAAAATTGTTTAAACGGACCAAAATAATTCATCTACCATTTAAAGTGTTGTAGAATAAAAAGCGGCAGTAGAAAGAATTGTTAATTTCCATACAATGTTTATGCCACTTCCATAGGTGGTAGTTTAGGATTAGATGAGGGTCTAGAAGGTGGTCTTGATCCTCCTGAATCATATTCTTCTCTAAGTCTTCTTATCTCCATTCTCTGCATTTCAATGATTTTATTTTTCTCCTCCAGCTCCTGCTCAGCCATTACGGATGGTGCTTTAAATGATATGGTCTGGACAGAATTTGGATCTTTCTTAGCTTTCTTACTATGAAGTCCCATAGCTGCTTCTAAGTCATGTATTGTTGTTCTAGCTATCTTTAGTTCACGTCTCAGGTCATTGATTTCCTTGATTAAGGATACATTTTCCTAATAAAGATAGATTAAAAACTTTATTATTAGTTTACAAACAATTTAAAAAAAATTACAAAGTTTTTTATAATGTCTACCATAGAAAAGGTTTAATTTTCCTGGGAATTGGAATACCTATCCGTCACAAAAAAAAAGGGCAGCTACTTTTAAAGAAATACAATATAAAATATAATTTGTTCCCATAAATAGCTGAATTATAATATTTGAAGGGTATGTGAATAAAATTGTTGAGATAAATACCTGCATAATCCTAACATTATCTGCTCTGTGGATACCAGAATCCTTTGCTAACTTTTTACGTAGAGATGCTACAGATCTTTCTAGATGTTCTCTTTGTCTACTGTATTCTTTCTGGATATCAGCATCGACACTGGCTGATTCAGTCTGAAACAAATATATTGTGTGTTAACATAGATAAACAGATGTATTGTTAGAAAATATAAATAACACAAATAAAATGTGGATACCCTGTAGCCCTTAAAAACTTGTGTGAAAAAAGTCATGTATTTGTTCTCATTCTACTCTCACCTATAGTGTGTTTATTATCTTGTTTTTTGAGTAAACAAAACATTAAGTATGTGGTTGCAATCAAGATTAGAAATTGTATATATTACTCGAAAAAGATGCAAACCTTCTAAGTTTTAAAGAAACAACTTCCACTTACATAGTGACATCCTCTTATGATGTAAATTTTGAAACCGTATTTTAGACAGAGTTTGCTTTCAAACATTTTTTTTTCATTTGGTAGTTTTCTAGCCTAATATTTTGTTTGTATCTATACATTACTTTTATTTTGATATTGTAGTTTTCAAGCTTTATAACAATATAAGATTTGAACACTTACAATGTCCTCTTGTACATGTTTTGAATACAATGCTTTGATGCTCTCCTTCAACATCTTAGGATCTTGTATGTAACCAACACAGTTGTGTAAATCTGTCTTAAATCTCTTCACAACTGCTTCAACATCTCGCACCTATTAAATACAGGATTATATAATCACATATTTTCAATTATCTTCCCTTAATATCAATATTCATTCCTTTTTCAAAAAATTACCTTGGCTTAAACTTCTTGATGAAATCCGTTTTAAAGAGCTTATATATATTGGACAAATCAATTCAAAATTAAATAGTAATATTTACTGCACATTGGCCTGAATAAATATTTTTTTAAATCTTATTTGCTTTTAGATTTTTTTAAGCAATGGTTTCATAAAGATAATTTGACACAATGCAATCTTACCTTCTGTCTCTCCTGGTGCATTTCTTTGTCTGTAGCTTTCAATTTTTGTGTCAGCTCCTTAATACTCAATTCTAGTTGTGTGTTCTGTTTGTTGAATCTCTCCAATTCACTTTCCATCTACAAACATTAATATCTAGATTAGGGACATTTATTGGAGTATATAATACCTTATAAATACAAATATTGCTAAAGCACTACAATGTTGGTTTTGCTTGAAATAGAAATGTGCTATACATCTTTATTAAATATTGCTTAAAACTGATCACATTGACATACAATATTCGAGTAGGTATCTATAGTGTTTTACATGCAATGACCATTTTATTGTATTTTGTTATAAAGAGTTATATACAATACCTCTTGAATTTGTTCCTTCATTTTCTTAATATCTTCTTCTCTTGGTAAGATCTGCTTTCTTAGTTCTTTTATCTTGTAGTCCAACACAAACTTAAACTTCTCTAATTCTTGGTTCTTCTTCTTCAGATCATATATTCTTCTTTCCTGGGGGAAAAATAAATATCATTTTATCTATCATCATAAGTTTAAAATAAATCTTCATTTGTTTGCTTTGCAAATTAAGAACATAATGAGTTATTTAAAATTGGTAACTAAAATACAGTTTTCAATTATTCTTTTGTTCTATTTCTATGACATGTTTCCCTTTAAGAACTTCTGTGTATTCGCATTTACTACATCAATAACAAAATGTTTAGATATAACAATTACTGAGCATTTATATTACAATGTTTAGATATAACAATTACTGAGCATTTATATTACAATGTTTAGATATAACAATTACTGAGCATTTATATTACAATGTTTAGATATAACAATTACTGAGCATTTATATTACAATGTTTAGATATAACAATTACTGAGCATTTATATTACAATGTTTAGATATAACAATTACTGAGCATTTATATTACAATGTTTAGATATAACAATTACTGAGCATTTATATTACAATGTTTAGATATAACAATTACTGAGCATTTATATTACAATGTTTAGATATAACAATTACTGAGCATTTATATTACAATGTTTAGATATAACAATTACTGAGCATTTATATAACAATGTTTAACTTATCATATTAACATTATTCCTATAAATGCAAATAAAAAATTATAGAACACTAAAATATAGCACTCCCGTCAAAATCCTGTTAGACATACCTTATCTTGAATGGTATCATCTCTCTCTTGTTTTTCTTTAATTTGATTTTCAATTTCCTTAGTCATATTCTGGATTGTATTTTCATGTTTCTTGTTCTCTTGTTGTATGGTCTTTATCTGTTGTTTTTGTTCCTTAATTTCCTTTTGTACACCTTCATACTGAAATTGAATTTTTAATTGTCTTAATTATCTTTGCAATATATGCATAAAATGGGACATGTGTTTTATATATGACACAATAGTTTTAAACAATATGTCAGTCTCTAAGTGTCTGTAAACTCAATTTCAAAAAAGGTCTATCAAATATCAGACATCAACACCAAAATAAATAAATGTCAAAATTGTTTTGATTTTATTTGAACTAATAACAATAGCATGTTAAGATCAGCTGCTGGTAAATAAGATATTTATATTGTTGGCATTAGAACTATAAGCTTTCTAAAATATTTTAAACTTGTATTCACTTGTATGAAATGATGACAATGTATATGTATCTTTACTTCAAAGCAATCTGTACAAGCAAACTATTTTTTAAATAATATAAATACCTTCTTCTGTGTAATACCAGCTTCTCCCTTCAGTTTGGTGTGTTTATCTTTTTCTTCTCTCAGAGCCATTTCATACTTATTTTTTATGTCTAAGATTTCTCTGTCAGAGTCTTCCTCTATCTGTTTCTTTGTTTCCTCATATTCTCTGGCTGCTTGCTGAGCTTCATCATGTGCCTGCAATGACATAATATTTTGGCATTAAGAAGTTATAAAGAACTTTTTCTGTGCTTTTTATGTATAATCAATGCTTAAACTTTTATTGAATCAACTTTAAAAGCTTCACATATTCATTAAAATGATATCAATCACATTTTTTGTGTACTTGATTAATTGTAGGTTGGGATCCCGCTAACATGTTTAACCCTGCCACATTGTTTATGTATGTGACTGTTCCAAGTCAGGAGCCTGTAATTCAATGGTTGTCGTTTGATTATGTGTTACATATTTGTTTTTCAATTATTTTCTTATATAAATAAGGCCGTTAGTTTTCTCGTTTGAATTGTTTTACATTGTCATATCGGGGCCTTTTATAGCTGACTATGCGGTATGGGCTTTGCTCATTGTTGAAGGCCGTACGGTGACCTACAGTTGTTAATGTCTCTGTCATTTTGGTCTCTTGTGGACAGTTGTCTCATTGGCTTATTTAACTTATTTAAAAGGACATACCTGTTCTAACTTAGCAGTCATATCTTGGACTCTGGTCTCAAAGTATTCTGTCAGTTCTTGTAGAGCTCTTTCCTTGCTATCGTCCTTCTCTTGGAGGCGTCGGTCATATTCCTCCTGTAATCTGTTCATTTTGGCTTGCATATCTTGGAATTTCTCATACTCTAACATTAGTTTCTGGTTATTGGCAGATTCTGCAAACAAAGTAATGAGTTGTTACACCATGTATTATGCCTACCAAACAAAAATCTTCATTAATTTGTAAAAGAAGCTTTGTTTATGAAATAAGATTTTTTTTATATAGAATTGAGAATGGAAACAGTTCATGTTGTCAAAGAGACAACATGAACTAAATTCTTTTTAAAGAAAATGATGATTCGTTAAAAATATATTTCAAAGTTGATGCTTTTTGTAAAAAGTCCAATCATAAATTCTTTATAAGTATGTTACCTAAATCCTGAAGTTCTCTTGAGTGGGCCTCTAGTTTTTCTGTCAGTTCCTCTTCATGTCTGGCTTCTTCCTTATCTTTTTCAGTTTTCAGCACCTGAAAAGTTGATTAAGACATTTATAGCATAAAACTATTTAATCCTTTAACTTGCTGAAAAAAAACATTTCTGTCTTCAAAATATAGTTGAATCACTGAAGAAAAAAACAAATTGTCCAATTCTTTCTTTATTTTTTCTGAAGATAATTTCAATATTTAAACCTTCAACATATAGTAAAAACATCCATTTATGTTTATTTCCAACCTTTCCTTGAAGTACATAAAAGACTAACTAATGCAATATTCTAAAGATTGTACACTTAATTTACCTGGTTTTTGGTTTTTAATGCCTCCATTTCTTCAATGAATTTCTCAGTCAGTTCCTTGATTTTTTCATTGTAACTCATGTCTTTCAACCTGAGCTGATACTCATTTTCTGTTTGTAATTCTTGTACCCTCTGTTTCAACTCAGCCATTTGGTTGTTCTGTTAAAATAAAGTCATTTGATAAATGTCAATGGTAAAGAATCTCATTGATATACAAGGAAATATTTATCAACACAATCTATCTGGTAAATAACTGAAATGTATTCCAGCATTTTAATTGTTATTTGTAAAATATATTCTTAAAATAAAATTAAATGAAAAGATTTTTAGTGAAACCTTTATCACTTTACCGAATTTGCACAGTATTGATGCTATATGATAAGACATATTTGTAAAATATGTTGCCAACATACCTTGTCTTCCAAATCACTCTTAGTAATGAGAATTTCTTCAGTCCAACCAATATCTTTATCACGTTTAGATACTCCTCTTGCTTCCTGGTCTCTTAGCTTCCATAACATTACACAGGCATCTTCAGAAACAGTCACCAAAAACTGGTCATCATAAGTGATCTTCATCTAAATATGAAAACAAAAGCATTTAAAATATATTATTAGGTAACAATTGAAGGATTTGATCTGAAGCTGATTGTGATAATTATTCCATGTGAAAAGTAGTAAAGATAAAACACAGAAGTTATGGAACACTCATATTAATAATAAATTTCATTGGGAAGGGAGACAATTCATAAAAAAAACTCCAAAACAATAAATTGCCATTAAAATTACCTTAGTAATAGCCATGCCATGACCTGGTTTCTCTTCCCATGTAGGTTTACCATCAACAGGCATAGTCAATGGGAATTTGAATGACCAAACAGATCCCCTTGCTGTACCTCCAAACAACATACGACCAGAATGTGACAGGGCAACTGTTGTTAGAGATATATCACCAACTGGTATGTTCCTTACCACCTAAATAAAAAGCAATTGAATAATTTATTTATATTCTTACATATCTAAACCACATTTCTTTCAATATATGTAAAGATTGAATATTCAATAAACATTTATGATTTGTGCATTAGAGTTTACTCTTTTGATTTCTCATCATTAAAGCAGAGATAAAAGTCTGTATTAGGAAGACTCATTTTGATTATGGTTCATGAAATCTTTTTAAGACATAATATGGTACAAATGTATGATGCTTACAAAATTATAACATGTTCCACTACAGAACTGTTCAAGCGCAAGAAAAATCTAACGAAATACACATGTATGTTTTCTCTTGCAGTGTGATAAAATCAAAAGTATTAAAGGACTCTAGGTCAGCATTTTTAAAGTTGCTTTTTTAAATACTAGACAATAACTAGGAAATCAAGTGTAGAAATATTTTTAACATATAAAGCCTTGACTCTATCATCTTACCTCAAAATCAGCCAGTTCTTTAATTCTCTTGTCTGTTCCAACTGTATATATTGTTTTGTTGTCAGCTGTTACAGAAACCCCAGTATAACTACAGGCCTTCTCCACATTCTCACGAATCCTCTTAGATGTAAAGATGTTCCATTCGTAAACAGCTCCCTCCATACCACATGACACTAGCTTGGTGTCATCATTACTGAATGTTATAGATCTGACCTTGCCATTGTGACCTCTGAGGGTGGCGACATCTTCAAAGGTTGTTGTGGAGAAGATCTGGATGACATTGTTACTAACAGCAGCAAAGAGATGGCCGCCATTACTGAAGGTACACTGTAAAATATCATAGAATAAATTGTTGACTTATTTGGGATACAGGTTACATTTCTGCCGAAAATAATGTTAAATTTAAAAAAGACAAGTTTAAAAGAAAGTTTTTAACACTTTTTGAATTTATCATAAAATTTATTTACAATCTATACAGGAAAAAATAAAATAAAACCCAAATTCTTTTTCTTTTAATCTTCTTCAAAATGTCTAAACAAAGTAATAATTTGCATGCAGGGTGGCGCTAAGACGAGTCCATGAGTTCTGGACTCATCAAAATCTGTCTGGACTCACCATTTTCAAAACTGGTGAGTTCACAGAAGCATCAAGATTGAAATATTGTGTACAAACTGAACACAGTTAAACACAAATATCATCATTTTATAGCAAAAGTTTAAAAGTATTCTGAATTTAATGTCATTCCATTGGTCTGTTAGGCCATGGAGACTAAAATGTTACAATATATTGCCATAAAACATCTTCTTCTTGCTGTTGGACTCACCATGGCCAAAATTGACAAGTCCCTGGACTTGCCTTCAAAAATCCTTAGCGAGAACCTTGTGCATGGATAACGTTTTAGTATATGTTAATAATATGCTTGTAAAACTGACCAAAGCGAACATCTTATTTTTTTTTAGTATATTTACCTCCCTGCAGCCTCTGATGTTGAATTCTTTGAATGTCCTGATGTCATCTATTAACAGGTTCTGTAACCTCAGTTTGTCATTGAAACCAACAAGAATATAAAGACCAGAGGGATGGAGGGCTATACTAAACAACTCTTCAGGAAATTCTTTATACAGTTCTAAATTACTGAAATTAAAAACAATTCAATATAAAGTCTATCAAAAATATTAAAAGTATAACTACAAGTAATTATATCATTACACTAGAGCTTGAGGTGAAAGGTTTTATGATCTTGGGTTGTATGAACTGTTAAGATTGACAGACATGCTAGCCATTGCTAGGTATCAAAATATGGTTATCTCCCCTTTCAAAAATTATATTAAATAGAAAAGGGATAACTAGACTGTTTACAATGGATGACTTAAAACTTTTAGAAGTTTATAAACTTCTCTTCTTTTAAAACTTAGATTGAAGAATATAATTAGCCACTAATTTTCTTTCTCTATCACTTATTTTTGATATATGTAAATTAAAGGTATTCTAAAATCTGCATGACAGTATTATTTACAAATATTAATAACTCAATGGATCCATGAACTAATATCATAGTGTTGACTATATACACATTAATCTTACCATTTTTCATAATTCCATATTCTAACAGATTTGTCTAAAGAACATGTAGCTATCAGTGGTTTACGGATACAAATATCCACACCTAAAATCTGTCCGCTATGGAAGGATTGTGATAGAGTTTCAAACTGGACAACGTCACCTTCACTCTGAAAAAATATCACAAATAAGCGTTAATAAGCAGACAAATACATGAATCTTACATTGGAAATAAGAATAGAAACATACAAGTTAATATATTTGTATACAATGAAAATATGTGTTTATACATTTTGTACATTGAACAATAATCCAAACAATCATTAAACATAAAAACAACACTTAAACTGTTTTTATGCCCCACCTACGATAGTAGAGGGGCATTATGTTTTCTGGTCTGAGCCTCTGTTCGTCCGTCAGTGCGTCCGTTCGTTTGTCCGTCCGTTCGCTTCAGGTTAAAGTTTTTTTTGGTCAAGGTAGTTTTTGAAGAAGTTGAAGTCTAATCAACTTGAAACTTAGTACACATGTTCCCTATGATATGATCTTTCTAATTTTAATTCCAAATTCAAGTTTTGACTTCACGGTCCACTGAACATAGAAAATGATAGTGTGAGTGGGGCATCCATGTACTTGGGACACATTCTTGTTTAGTTTCTAAGAATATTATCAACATGATGTTTCTCAAAGAGAAAAATTCCTATTTTTCTGTCAAATAAAGCTGTATTCTTTAGAAATCTTAAACAATTAACAATTTTTTAAAAAGCTTTCTGACAGTTCTCTTTAAAATACTAAACATACTAATGTGTAATGTAAACTCCAGAATTACCTTTCCAAGATCAGCACTAGGTAACTGTATATGATATATCTGACTTTGGTCTGTACTAGCAACAAGAGTTTCTTCTGATGGACTGATGGCCAAACATGTAATTATTTGCTGTTGTGCCTTAGTAGCATAAGAACTGAAATTATCTTGTGGAATCTGAAAAAGTAATTCAATTTAAATGTAACAAATTTTTAGAACCATTTACCAAATAAAATTATAAACAAAAGGGAAAATATTTGACATAACAACACACTGATTTTTTTCAATACAAATAAATGAATATATAAACATAAAATAAAAATAAAAAATGATTTTGTAATTTTAATAAATTTTACTAAACTAGCATTTTTATTTCATATATATGAATAATATTTTATGAGAATGAATTACCTTAATTTGTTTAGACTTTTTGAACAAATCTTTATCATCTGTCTTTTCATAGAGATGTACAGTTCCAGGACCACAGGCACAGGCAAATCCTTTAGAATAGGCAACTATTGCAGTTACTTGTGGAATGGTTACAATACTTGAATCATCATCTGCCTGCTTCCTAAAACAGTTAAATATATATAAATACAAACTGCCTGCCACAAATGAATGTTCTTTAGTGAGTTGTAGATTTTTATATACATGTAAATAACTGGTTTGAGGCTTTCCTAAGTAATTTGTTTATTTATATTAATGGTCTCCAATAATTTATATGAATCTTAAATTGTAAAACCAATATATATATAATTTAAGGTAATAATGTACATGAAGCTATCTTTGTATGTGTTAACAAAACATATGGAAAATTGTATTTTTAACTTAAGAAATAAAAGATTATATCAATTCATATCAATAACTTTTGAAATATCATGGAGAATTTGATGGTTTTTTCAAGAAAACCTACTTGTCTTGAAGTGATGCTCCTATGTTGAATTCATTTTTTATTTCTCCATTTTCAAACAACAGCAGTTTTCCTGTATCAGTTCCAACCACAACTCTTTCCTCTGACACCCAAGCATGACATAAGAAATTCTGTGGTTCCATCTTTTGGAAATTGAAAGCTTTGAGGTTACCCTCACTGTAGCGGAAGTTTCTAAATATTCCATTGCCAACTACACACAGTTGTGTATTATCTTGTGGGTTGAAGCTAGCCTAAAAAGGTAACAAAAATATGACTGATTGCAAAATATTTTTAAAAGATTTAAAGAATAATTAACAATACATTTTTTGTACCAATTTTAATATATTTATATATAGATTCCAACAAAATATAAATATAGGTATGAGTAGAGGTCATTCATGGTACAATTGATTTGGTAAAGAATGGGATATTAAAGGGAAATTCCCATTTTTTCACAATGTTATTAACAATATTAAATACTGCTTTTAATTTTTAAAACTAAACCTTCTTTGTTACAAACCCTGCAAAGAAAACCTAATCAATTCTGTTAATATTGTATTCTTTGGGTCATTTTAATATTTGGTATATGATCATTACAGCCTATTTCCCTAAGACTTAAATTTAGAATGCTTCCAGCTGCTACTTCAAATTTCTTAATAATAAGAATGGAGTTTGAGCCCTGTACAATTGAATATATTTGTATTACCATTTCATGACAGATAACATGTGTAAAAACTTTGCAAAATTATCTAATCATTAAGATGCCAAACAAATTTAAATTCCACTTTTCCCAATTACAAATGTATATAAAATTACCATATAGCATGTTGATGAGAGTCAAGTTAAAACCATTGATTATAAATACCTGATAGACTGGATTATTGGTTTGTGGATTGGTTGTCTTTGTTGAAGCCAAAACTTTAGATTTTTCCCAGGTGTAATACAGTAGGGTGTAATCTGGTTTCCCTGTCAGTGCAATCAGATATTTTGAATCAGGTGAAAATGCAAGACTGACATATTCAGTGGCTTTGATATCTGGTGGTTGCACTAAAGATCTCTTCTTTCTGTTATTGTGCAAGTCATAAATGTTTATTACAAGTCTTTCTCCCTTTTCAGCTATGGCAACATATCTTCTGTTTGGACCTATTGCCAATGCTGTCATTCCTTCACTCTTCTCTGTTGGTAAAATGAATTTTTGTGTCTTCTGGTCAATGTTGTACATAACACAGTTGGCTCCTGATGGATACACAATTGTCTGTTCGTCATGGTAACAAACATTTCCAGCTACGCCTGGTTTCAAACCAAAGATGTGCTTGGCATCAAATTGGGCTGCTGCCATCTTGACAGATTTCTCAAATTCCTGAAAATATCAAATAAAAACCAGATGTTTAGCAGGTTACTCTTTATTTCCTGACATGAAAATAAACAGTACATTTAGATAAAAGAAAATGACAAATAACATTTGAACCTTTATACTTTTCAGGATTTTTATAACAACACTATTAGCATCTACATGCAGATAAATGAATACTGCAACATTTCAATTTGCACTGAAGTCTAAATAATACTTCAATATGTTGAAGATTACAAGAGGGTAAAAAATCATATCAACATACCTCACTAACTTATTCATTAGCAATGTTTAGTGTCCTCGTTACTTAAAAAAACTTGCATATATAGTATAAATTGCGGATCTGTGACTATATTGAAGTACTTACAAAATGTATACATCTTATTTTAAGCCTAGAATTGTCATCTGATAATTAATAAAGATGTGATGATCAAAATGTGAATAATTTTCTCTGCTATCAGAATCTTTGTTTGAACCTATCCTGGTTTTCTTGCTACTACCGAAAAAACTATGTGACAATGATAGGATTTAGAAGTATAAATCCTGTGCAAAGTTCATGACATGAGTGACCTTATTATTTTATTATTATAATTTTACAGGCAGAACATCGACTGAGCATGCACGAAAGCATATAAAACACAGACTGATATAATCAGTCTCCAAAATTTGTATTTAAAAAAAAAATGGGTGCTTTAGGCAGATAAAAGATTGTTTCAAAGACAAATTAGTGAAGTACAAAACACTACATTTATCTAAATATAAATTCTGACATTATATGGTTTCAGAGGAGTTGAGACTCAATGAAATTGGGCTTTTCCTTTAGTAGTATAGTTATTCATCTAATAATTCGCCCAGTATATAAAAAAAAGGGTGCAAAGGGACCAAGAAGGAATGTGTAGGAACAAATTTTTGTGAGGAGCAGACAAACCCAATACCAATACACCTTATCGCTAATCCCGGCTGACAAGGCCGCTTGAACTTTTGACGCATACAACAATCACTTTTTCATTGTGGCCTCAGATATTTTGTATTGTGACGTAAAAATTTTACGGGAACCTGTGTGATATCCAGTAATGGCGGACAAATAGCGATAAGGTGTATAGAAGTTAAAACTGTGGTCAATTAAAAAAATTCCAAACAGGTTCTTGAAAGTAAACAGCATATTTTAAAATTTGAAATTTGTATCTGTATAGTTTTAAAGAATCATACAGATTTAGTTGCACAGTTTGACAATGCTGAAACAATTTAGAGTCGTGTACGACTCCTGGACATAATTTATTGGAAGATGATGAGATGTCAGATGAAACATCACAGAAACACAGTTTTGTTTGTACAGATTGCAGTTTTGTGACAAATAAATGTACCTGAATGATTGTTCTTACAATGCAATATCTAATACAGCACTAATATATTTTTAACAAAAGAATGGAGCAAAATGGGAACATAAGTTACCTTTCTTGAGCTTTCTTGTATCCTTTCAATGAACGATGTATATACTGGTTGCTGTGGGAAACGGAAACACAGTTTACTTCCGGTTTCATCTAGTTTAATTTTGCGCTTGTAATCTCTCTAAATATAGTTTATATAAAGCGCAGCGCTGATACAGATTCCAAGATGGAGATTTTTGTCAACAACTTTCGACTTCCTAAATGTATTAAACGGTTGTAGGTCATCCCTGCTTAAGTAGAAGAAAATGCTACGGAGCTATAGAAGGAAAATGAAATTAAGCAGATTGCTTAAGCCATTTACAAAGGTCAATTTGACTAATCTGTTTTCAATACGGATAAATGAGGGCGTAAATAAAACAATTTCAAGTAATATAACTACTTATTATGATACTAAGGATATCTCTTTAGAAAAAGAAATTCATACCAATATGTTGGTACAAGAAGATTTCCTTAGTGAAAACGAAGAAATGTCACTTTTTAATGAAGTTGACCCATATATGAGGAGGCTTAGATATGAATACGACCACTGGGACAATGTAAGTATTTGTCTATTGAGTACTTCTACTTCTACAAAACAATATGACTGGAAGACAACTTGTACCTTTTACAAAAATGACAACTCAGACTGTAATTATGACATGAAGAGTTCATGTCATAAACTTTTTATTTATTATTTAAAGACAACTATATACTGTGCCCTGTATACTTTTTACACTAAATCGATAGACCACTTTCGAGTTTGTCAGTCACTTGAAAAAACTCGCCAATTATGTGTGCCTTTGTGACGTCATTTACCAGATAAAAGGGCCTGTATCCTTGCACTACAAACATTCATCAAGTGTCTTGGTGATTGTCATTGTGCAGGATAAACCAGATTGGGAACAAACCCTCTATATCATGTACAAATGTATATGTTGATTTTACCTGTATAGATCTAGATGGACAATCTTTCTTTAGGTAGCACTCCACAGTTAGGTGTGTAGTTTCGCATTTTGGCCCCTGTGGATTTTTAAAATATGAGAGCTAGTGTGCAATAAAATTCATTTTAGATAGCTGAGTATTAAAATAGCCTTTGTATTGGGTTTATATGAACAACAAGGTTTAATATGTAATGTATGTAATATAGGCTGTTTTCTGTATGACAGTCCGTATTTGCATGTCCATACCATACATTGGTCCGGCAATTATTGTAATGTTATTTTCCAACTTTTTATCGCACGAACTTTGTGATTGGATTTTACGAAAAAATGAGGCAAAAGACACCCATTTTTTATTTGATCATTAGGAAGATTTATGAAAACAGTTTCTTAAAAGGTATCACTCAAAGGCATTGAAATTCTAGTTTGATCCAAATTTTGGGGGGATATGTGACATGTTCACCCCCCTTTTTGCAATATTTTATGGTAAATAAATGCAGAATGTTGCCATGGATACACATAAAAGGAATTAATTTTCACCCTTTAAACTTTTGAAATTAAAACTATGGAAGATACTGATTACATACATATGCACATGTACAACACAAACAGTTAGGTTAATGTATTAGAAATCCAGGAATAGGAGATGATAAAACATTTTGGGGCTCATTTTTAATTTTATTTTCTAACTGTGGAGTGCTACCTTAGAGGGATAAAATTATACCCCTAGTGGCCTCTATCGAGGAGTATTTTTGTTTAGGGGCAGGAGGATTTTGAAAATAAATAACTCAGCCTTGATAATCACAAAAATAAATGGTTTGTTCTGTGGTAGTTTGAAAATAAATTACCTGACTTGCAATGTATTGAAAATAAATAACTCAGCAGGTCTAATCGAAAGTATGAGATGGCACCAGATTATTCATAAATTCATCTTTTTACCCAAGAAAAAATTGAGAAACACTTAAAAGCCCACTTCCAATTTTTTTTAATAATAAAAGTATAAATATTATTTAAACATATTACTTGAAATGTATGAAAATTGGTTTCATTTAACTCGAGGTATATTGTCTCAGGAAACCTTACCTCACTTTTATTTTAACAGGGCCGTTACATTGAGGCAAATTTTCAAAACCAAACGTTTGTCTCCATATCAAATTGTGTTCATGGTGAGTGCCTTGCAAGAAGCAAGTTCTGTTTTCCCTCAGACGTAGTCCTGATTTTTTCGGGATCAATGTTTATTATTTATTTGTCTTTTGTTCATTGATTGCCCTTCTGTATTCTGCTCAATAAGAGTTGCATTCCTTTTGTAATCTAATAATTTTGTTATGAACTTGATCATGAGTTTAAAAAAAAAAAGCAGCCAAAGACTTAACTATGTGAATTCCATTTTTGCTTTATCATGCATATTGGTCTTTTGATGTTGTCCCTAGAAACTTAAGTCTTACACTGAATTTTATACATTTTGCCTTGAGACCAAAATATTGTCAAAAAATTATTAAAACAAAACTTGCATTTTAGGATTAAGAAAGGGTCTTGGGAACATCCAGAAAGCATGATTCTGCATCATTTGTTCTATAGCTTATTGGGCCTTCAGTGGCTCCAAAACCCTTCAAAAAAAAAATTTGCCTCGCTCCGCTCGGCCAAAAATGTCAATACTTTTAAAAAAGGCTAGTTACAACTAAACTTTAATACTATGTATGTATGCAACACATGTATATGCAGTTGAGAATATAAAAGATTCATTTCTGAAGAGGAGGAGGATTAATTCTGATTAAATGGTACATTTTTTTACATAATGACTTGACTATACAATGTACATGTATTATTTATAATAAACAAATCATTTAAAAATTGTATGTTTTCGAATATCATAAATATAGTTGTGAAAATGAATAATCAGTCCCTTGCTTTAATGAAAATGAAAAAATCTTGCTTCAATAGTGCAGAAAATGAATAATCTGTCCTCTTAGTTTACAAAAATAAATAACCGATCAAAAACAAATCCTCCTGCGCCCCCCCCCCCCCCCCAGAATATCAAATGGTCGTCCCCTTAGACTGGATTTAAAGTAAATTAGGGCAGAATGGCATTTTCTAGTTTTATTGGCTATAATCTCTAGCATCATATGCATCAATAATTGCACTTTACTAAAAATTGGGATGACCAATTTTCTGCTTAAGTGACAAAACTTGCAATCTATTGTTTACCTATCTGAACAACAACAAAAGGGATAGTTGACCTTTAAATTTTATGTTAAATCTAACAATAGAAATTCTGTTCAATGAGGCATAAGTGAGTGGAATTTACTTGATTATCACAGCTTTCAATTATGGTGAGCAATAAACTCATCATACATGTAGATACCAGGACTAAATTTTTTATATACTCCAGACGCGCTTTTCGTCTACAAAAGACTCATCAGTGACGCTCGAATCCAAAATTAAAAAAAAAGGCCAAATAAAGTACGAAGTTGAAGAGCATTGAGGACCAAAATTCCTAAAAGTTTTGCCAAATCCAGCTAAGTTAGTCTATGCCTCAGGTAGAAAAGCCTTAGTATTTCAAAAATTCTAAATTTTGTAAACAGTTAATTTATAAATATAACCATATCAATGATAATTCATGTCAGCACAAAAAGTGCTGACTACTGGGCTGGTGATACCCTCGGTAAAATAGATTGTATATTTAGTTAGATAAGCAGTAAACTGGGCATGTGCATATTAAATAAGGTACATCAATTGCAGGGATGGGGTAATTGAAAATGTAATGGTAATTAAGTGTAATGCATTACAATTTTCCATGTAATTGAATGTAATGTGTAATTGAGCATTTTTGCAATGTAATGTGTAATTTAATTAATTACATTCCAATGTAATTGACCCCAAGTCTGATCAATTGGTGTATCAACTGTTGCAGGTTACCGTCATAATAAGTAGAAAATACCATTCTGCCCTATTTTGATTTAAATCCAATCTAAACGAAAATACCCCTCTATAGAGGGATAATTTTATCCCTCTATAGAAGGATTATCCCTCTTTACAGGTATAATCACCATATAGAGGGTTTGTTCCCAACCTGTAAACTAGAAATATTATTTTTTCCTAAGGTACCTAATCACAATTCCTTTATGATATATATATATAGCAGTGCTGAATATCAATTATAAAAAAAATAATTTGCCGAATAGTATGTGCAATTTAGCATTGTCATTTTTTCCACAATCGCTCAACAAAGGAACAGAAGTGACGACGCCCCTAAAATGATGTTTACTAAAACCAAACTTTTTGACGGATTTGCAATGAACTCAAAAGTTGTCTATTGAATGCATACTGATTGATACATGTTTATGATGTTATACATGTAGAGTCTTAGAAGGCAATATACTCCAACCTGCCTGTCCATCACTTTTTTGTACTTTAAGAATTTATTTATTTATCAATTGATAAAAAAAACAGATAAATTGGAGATGACTTGAAAAATTATTGTGATGATAGAATCAATTTATAATGATTAATTATTAGTTGTCAACTATATTTGAATTATACAATACAGTACAATACAATACAATATTTTTATTTTCCAAATTAAAGGGCCCATTAAGAGCACAACATTAATTACAACATGACATAAACATTACAGAGTGATTAAAGAAACATAAAATAATAATTGAAATTCAAATGCATGAAGAAAGGATCAGTGGTCAAGGGGAGATAATTTTGATATATTTTAGAGTATCTAACTAATTTTCTGATTTTCTTAGTTGCAGGCCTTTATCGAGGTATGCACATAAAATAGATAAAAATCTGCTATCTTCATTAATCATGATCCATGAAAAAAGATCATTTATATTTAAACTATCTAAACTGGGGTATTTTTTTTATATAATCAGTGATATCTCTTCTGAGGTTATTGTAAATAGGGCATTCCAGAAGAAAGTGCATTTCATTTTCAATACAATTTGTATTACAATATAAACATATCCTCTCATGTCGAGGTAATATTTCATATTTACCACATACATTGGTAATTCGTTCATGTCTGCCAGTTTCTATTCTTAAACAGTGATTGCTAAGTCTGTATTTTGTTAACAAATGTTTTTGTGGGTGCTTTAAATCTAAATAATTTTCATAGTCAAATGACTTTTTGAATGAAAAATAAGTGTCCAATATACATGTACATTAAAATGAAAAAGTAGTGTATGTTAATGATTAAAGAGTCACAATATAATTTTTTTTTTAAATTGATACTAACATGGCTAAGGAGAAAAAGTAATAATTTAATCTTTAAATATTTTCTTTTGTAAGTTATTAAATAATCATAGCAGTTTTTAACTAACCATTGCTGACAATGAATTTTGTTCAAAAAAATGTTTTTAATACATTTACATGTACCATGCATATCATGTCTGTAGTTAAACAATGTTAGATGTTATAGAGAAAAAGTACAAAAATTTTGCAAATAATATTTCATTTTTTTTCGGGTCTTGACATGTATTTTTTTTAAATGTAGGCAATCCACGGTTTTAGAGAAACAGAAAGAAGATCGTGGAATGAAGAAAACCAGAAAATTTTGAATAGAGTTAAAGATATTGCTTTCCCACCAGAGGTTCCAAAGTTAGCATACGTACATATTTTAGACCTAGAAAAGAAAGGATATATCAAACCACATATTGATGCAGTAAGGGTGAGTTGTTCCAAAGTTAACATACATGTGCATGTACGTACATTGTAATCTTGTCTACGAACAGAAATGATATATCAAACCCTATATTGAGGCAGCCATGGCCCACAGAAGGGATATGTTTATGTTAGACAGTACGTTGATGCTGGTATTTTGTTTAACTGAAGTCCAAAGTAAGTGACAATACTTGACCTGAACTTCAATATGTTTTAAAACTTTTAAAAATCCTAAAAAAATAATTTTGTCAAAATGTCTTGAAAATTGGTTTATTACTACAATAAAAAAAGGATTATTTCGAATTCAGCTACATGTATCTCAGTGTACATGTATGATTTATATTTTCAACTAAACTGAAACTTTTTAATTGAATTTGTGCAAGCTTTCAGATGCTTTCTTGTTACAAGTTGTAATGTAACCATATGAAAGGTACAATTAGTTTATTTTCAACTTGGTGATTGTAAGCAAAATAAAGGAGGGAAACAGTTTAGGTATTGTGAAATATTTCAGATTTTAGATTTAAACCTTTTTATTCCATCATAGCGGAGTGGACATTAAGTTTTACCCTTCGTATATCCATTGCTACATATGTCCCAAAATTGGTTTCCATTCTCAGACTTTAGTTTGCCTCGTCCAAATGTTATGAAACTTATACATAATGCTTATTACCTCAAATTACAGATCAAGTTTCAATTTGGGTAGCTTCACTGTAACAATTCTAGAGTTATGCCCTTTAACAAATTTATTGTTTCCATTCTCTAACTTTAGTTTGCCCAATAGCAAATGTTATGAAGCTTATGCTTATTACATTACATGTACAACAAAACTCAGATTAAGTACAAAGTTGGGTAGTGGCACTTTCACTGTTCTTAACTTATGTCCCTTAATTACTTTAAATCCAAGCAGGGGCATCATCTGTGTCCCATGGACACATTCCCTATTTATTTTATGTAAAACTAAGTAGTAAATCGGATTGAATCTTTTAGATCAAGTAGAATGTGAGATCAAATTAAAGCTACTGTATGTGGCTGTCATAAAAAAATATATCAAAAGTATTACAAATAAAAATAGATCTGCTTCTACAAAAAGCATGCACTATTAAAAATGTAATTTTTGACAAAAAAAAAGTTTGGCCTAGATTTTTTCATAATAAATGTAGGGGAGTTAATTTTTAAGTTAAACTGCATTAAGTTTATATGCATTAAAACTAATCTGCTCAAAACATTAACATTTAAACAATATATATATATATATTCTATAAAATTGAGAATGGAAATGGGGAATGTGTCAAAGAGACAACAACCCGACCAAATTAAAAACAACAGCTGTCTTAATCCTGACTTTGTACAGTTATTTGCAAATGATAGAATTAGAAATAAGAATATGCTGTCATGAGTGTAAATGAGACAACTCTCCTTCCATGTCAATTGGTTAAAGAGTAAAAAATTATAGGTCAAAGTACCACCTTCAACACAGAGCCTTCGTTCATATCGAACAGCAAGCTATTAAAGGCCCCACAATGACTAGTGTAATGTAGTGAACATGCTTTACAAATGTGTTTACCCTTATAACTTGTATAATGGTAAATTTAGTTCAAATTAACCATGCAGCTTTGGACAAATATACCAAGTCAGTCCAGAAGTAACTTGTGTAACATCTTGGGGATGTCAATATCCAATATATATACTTGACTTTGTCTTATCATAGATGAAAACTAACCTAACAAGAAATGGTATTTTACAGTACAATCACCAAATTTTTTTATACCAATCTGATATACTAAATTATATCTGTGTGAAAGTATTGTTGTAATTTGTAAATATGGAGTGAACACAATGCAAGAACGTCACTTAATTTCATATATTGTAAAGAGGAAACGTTTGTGACTTAACACTTGTATACCATGGCATTCTAGAAAGATTACATTTTATAACATGTATAAAGTTTTCTTCATTTATTCACATATTCTAGAGAGGTATAGGGAAATAACTAAAATAAATGTATTTATTAACTATCGATGGCACATGGGTTTGTTGTTATATTGGGAACATGTGTTTATGTTTAGCCTCTGGCCTTTGTTAGTCTTGTATTATTTTAATTTTAGTTTCTTGTGTACAATTTGGAAATTAGTATGGCGTTCATTATCACTGGACTAGTATATATTTGTTTAGGGGCCAGCTGAAGGACGCCTCCGGGTGCGGGAATTTCTCGCTACATTGAAGACCTGTTGGTGACCTTCTGCTGTTGTTTTTTATTTGGTCGGGTTGTTGTCTCTTTGACACATTCCCCATTTCCATTCTCAATTTTAATAATATTTAAATTATTTTAGCATAACAATAAGTCACCTTAACAAAGTTAAGAGTTTAAAGTTCTTTGTATGATAGCACAGACTGGTCATTTGCGGTAAAAGTTAACATTGAAAATACATTTTCATAGCTTGGCCATTCGAAGCTCAGTCTTAGTGCAGTGAAGTTTATGAAATTATGGTTTTGTGATATGAAAGATTCTATTTCATTATTTTTCATTGTAAATATGTTTGTAAGACATCATCATGCTGCAGCGGTCTTAGTGTGCTGGCAAAGTGATTTGAGGACAGTTGAGTTATTTGATAATAAAACTTTGCTGCACTTGCTAGGCAAGCTGTTTCCCATAGATATGTGTTTGAATTTTTGTTCATATTAAATACTTTATTTGCATTTGAGGGCAGGAATAAGAAAATAAAGGCATTTAATATTAATGAATTTAATTTTACTTACAGTTTTGTGGTAATACCATTGCTGGATTAAGTTTATTGTCGTCATCTGATTAATTTGATTTTACTTACAGTTTTGTGGTAATACCATTGCTGGATTAAGTTTATTGTCTTCTTCTGTGATGAGATTGGTACATGATAAGGATAAAAATAAATATGCTGATATATTACTGAAAAGAAGGTCACTATACATAATGAAGTGAGTATGAAATTAAGAAATAGCTCATGATAGCCATGAATTTGTTATTGATTTTTTAAGTGCGATTCATTTATTGAGTGTGAAAATTAGTTTAAGACATTAACAAAGTGCAAAGATTTTGCATAATACGTTATTATAATAACAAATAAATCTATTAACAATCCATAGTTTTAAAACCAAAGACAAAAGATTCTGATTATCATATCCAACTTTTTGTTAAAGTTGTATTATGATACGTCAAATTAAAAAATAATGTTGTATTAGTATTACATACTTGATTGGCTAAGTTTTACATGTACTATAAAACAATATACATGGACT
This sequence comes from Mytilus edulis, assembly GCA_019925275.1. Classification (NCBI taxonomy): domain Eukaryota; kingdom Metazoa; phylum Mollusca; class Bivalvia; order Mytilida; family Mytilidae; genus Mytilus; species Mytilus edulis. The sequence continues at coordinate 8,595,070 of CM034349.1, forward strand.
TCCTTTATTTCAGAGATGCTATAAGGTATGAGTACTCCCATGAAGTTCTTCCTGAAGCAGAATCTAAATTTAAAGGACAAATTATACCAAAAGACAGAAGAATATCAATAATACTGCGAAATGAACCAAATGAGGAGGACACAAAATAAATCAATATTTTATTTGACCAATGAAATTTGTGATCAGGATTGTACCTGAATGCTTTCTATGTCATAGTCCATCTGTACAAGCATTTCTGTACTTTATATTCCAAACCAGGGGATAATTTTACACCATACATGCTAGTATGACTAGTACAAAAAAGAGGAAGAAAAATAGCTTCTGGCAAGTCTGAAAATACCAAGAAATTTAGGCAGATTTTTTGTGATATGGAGATATTACAACACATAGAAAATGAAAGTAACCAACTTAGAGATTGATTGATTGGTGGTTGCTTAATGTCCAGTGGCAAATATTTCATGCATGTTCAGGACGAACCAACTTAGAGACACTGAGTTTTGAAGATACATACATACAGGACTTGACATCAAAATACAGCTTTTACTGGCTTTGTTTACAAAATGTTATTGTATCATCATAAAAAAGTGCATTTTGTGAATTTTTGTACATGTATTGGAAAAAGGGGAGCTAAGGATAAAGAGAATATTAACTGAGGTTTCAGATAACAATCATATATGCCAAAAAATTGGAACTTGCAGAGCATATGTTAAGTGCAGGTTTTATAATAACTGCTGATCTTTTGCCAAAAAATCTAGTCAATCTCCCATGTTTGGCATGGGGGACTTCAGTTAAGTTATGCATTAGAGACCAACAATTTTGTTGGAGAAAAGTTATACATTATTTTATTTTTTAGCTCACCTGGCCCGAAGGGCCAAGTGAGCTTTTCCCATCACTTTGCGTCCGGCGTCTGTCGTCGTCCATCGTCCGTCGTCGTTGTTAACTTTTACAAAAATCTTCTACTCTGAAACTGTTAGGCCAAATTAAACCAAACTTGTCCACAATCATCATTGGGGTATCTAGTTTTAAAAATGTGTCCGGTGACCCGGCCAACCAACCAAGATGGCCTCCATGGCTAAAAATAGAACAGTGGGGTAAAATGCAGTTTTTGGCTTATAACTCAAGAACGAAAGCATTTAGAGCAAATCTGACATGGGTAAAATTGTTCATCAGGTCAAGATCTATCTGCCCTGAAATTTTCAGATGAATCGGACATTCCGTTGTTGGGTTGCTGCCCCTGAAATGGTAATTTTAAGGAAATTTTGCTGTTTTTGGTTATTATCTTGAATATTATCATAGATAGAGATAAACTGTAAACAGCAATAATGTTCAGCAAAGTAAGATCTACAAAGAAGTCAACATGACCGAAATGGTCAGTTGACCACTTTAGGAGTTATTGCCCTTTATAGTCAATTTTTAACCATTTTTTGTAAATCTTAGTAATCTTTTAGAAAAATCTTCTCCTCTGAAACTACTGGGCCAAATTTAACCAAACTTAGCCATAATCATCATTGGTGTATCTAGTTTAAAAAATGTGTCCAGTAACTCGGCCAACAAACCAAGATGGCCGCCATGGCTAAAAATAGAACATAGGGGTAAAATGCAGTTTTTGGCTTATAACTCAAAAACCAAAGCATTTAGAGCAAATCTGACAGGAAGTAAAATTGTTCATAAGGTCAAGATCTATCTGCCCTGACATTTTCAGATGAATCGGACATTTCGTTGTTGGGTTGCTGCCCCTGAAATGGTAATTTTAAGGAAATTTTGCTGTTTTTGGTTATTATCTTGAATATTATTATAGATATAGAGATAAACTGTAAACAGCAATAATTTTCAACAAAGTAAGATCTACAAATAAGTCAACATGACCAAAATGGTCATTTGACCACTTTAGGAGTTATTGCCCTTTATAGTCAATTTTTAACCATTTTTCGTAAATCTTAGTAATCTTTTAGAAAAATCTTCTCCTCTGAAACTACTGGGCCAAATTTAACCAAACTTAGCCATAATCATCATTGGGGTATTTAGTTAAAAAAATGTGTCCAGTAACTCGGCCAACAAACCAAGATGGCCGCCATGGCTAAAAATAGAACATGGGGGTAAAATGCAGTTTTCGGCTTATAACTCAAGAACGAAAGAATTTAGAGCAAATCTGACATGGGTAAAATTGTTCATCAGGTCAAGATCTATCTGCCCTGAAATTTTCAGATGAATTGGACATTCCGTTGTTGGGTTGCTGCCCCTGAAATGATAATTTTAAGGAAATTTTGTTGTTTTGGTTATCTTGAATATTATTATAGATAGAGATAAACTGTAAACAGCAATAATGTTCAGCAAAGTAAGATCTACAAATAAGTCATCATGACCAAAATGATCATTTGACCACTTAAGGAGTTATTGCCCTTTATAGTCAATTTTTAACCATTTTTCGTAAATCTTAGTAATCTTTTAGAAAAATCTTCTCCTCTGAAACTACTGGGCCAAATTCAACCAAACTTGGCCATAATTATCATTGGGGTATCTAGTTTAAAAAATGTGTCCGGTGCTCCGCCCAACCAACCAAGATGGCCGCCATGGCTAAAAATAGAACATAGGGATAAAATGAAGTTTTTGGCTTATTACTCAAAAACCAAAGCATTTAGAGCAAATCTGACATGCGGTAAAATTATTCATCATGTCAAGATCTATCTGTCCTGAAATTTCCAGATGAATCAGACATTCCGTTGTTGGGTTGCTGCCCCTGAAATGGTAATTTTAAGGAAATTTTGCTGTTTTTGGTTATTATCTTGAATATTATTATAGATAGAGATAAACTGTAAACAGCAATAATGTTCAGCAAAGTAAGATCTACAAATAAGTCAACATGACCAAAATGGTCATTTGACCACTTTAGGAGTTATTGCCCTTTATAGTCAATTTTTAACCATTTTTCGTAAATCTTAGTAATCTTTTAGAAAAATATTCTCCTCTGAAACTACTGGGCCAAATTTAACCAAATTTGGCCATAATCATCATTGGGGTATCTAGTTTAAAAAATGTGTCCGGTGCCCCGCCCAACCAACCAAGATGGCCGCCATGGCTAAAAATAGAACATGGGGGTAAAATGCAGTTTTTGGCTTATAACTAAAAAACGAAAGCATTTAGAGCAAATCTGACAGGAAGTAAAATTGTTGATCAGGTCATGATCTATCTGTCCTGGAATTTTCAGATGAATCGGATAATCGGTTGTTGGGTTGCTGCCCCTGAAATGGCAAAGTAAGAACTAAACATAAGTCAGTATGACCAAAATAGTCAATTGACCCCCTAAGGAGTTATTAACCTTCATAGTCAATTTTTAACAATTTCCTTAAAATTTGAAGATTTTCAATAACATTTTCCACTGAAAGTACTGTTATAGATAGAGATAATTGTAAGCAGCAAGAATGTTTAGTTAAGTAAGATCTACAAACACATCACCATCACCAAAACACAATTTTGTCATGAATCCATCTGTGTCCATTGTTTAATATTCACATAGACCAAGGTGAGCGACACAGGCTCTTTAGGGCCTCTAGTTTATTATACAGCATATTTTTGGTAAAAGTGATTAGCATATCATAAATGCATTGAGTGATAGATACTTTCCCAGACATGTATGTTTTTTCAGATCCAGGTACTATTAATGAATAAACTGCTTACTCTATGTATATTTTTATCTGCAGTTAACTGATTGAAATGTTTTACTGTACAATAGTACATGTATATCCATGCAAAATGATTACTTATTTTTCTTTATCTGTTCAATACTTTTTAAAAAAGACTATTAATTTGTGACAATGTTCTTAGCTAATAGACAGAAATGTTATAGTGACTTATTATGTTATTAAATTTGACATTCAGAATATGATAGGATATTACATGCATATTGAGTAACTAAAATATAGTGTTAATAATACGATATGAGAACATGCTGATTCAAAGTAAGATTTTTAATATGATTGATCACAAAGAAACACATGTCTTCCACATTAATAGGAGAGAAGAGTATTAGATTTCCAGTCATTGCATACTATTTGTTCATCTTGTAGCTGATTGTGTGGTTACAGTTTTGTTCTTCTTTGTTACATGTATAAAATTGAGAATGGAAATGGGGAATGTGTCAAAGAGACAACAACCCGACCAAATAAAAAACAACAGCAGAGGGTCACCAACAGGTCTTCAATGTAGCGAGAAATTCCCGCACCCGGAGGCATAAACATTTTTACTTTGTTATAATAGATTGTAAATGTGACCATGCTATTAAAATGTATCTGATCAGTAAAATGAAATGTGTGTTATTTCAGTGACATTAAACCAACAAAAAACCCATAAAATATATTTAGAGGTCAAAACACATTACACAAAAAATAACCATGAACATAAATCAAAACAATGTTAGAATACCATAACATGTGTATCTTCTGTACAAGTCTATCAGGTACATTTCAAAGAAATTTTAGAAGGGGGGACTTTACACTGTTCCACTAATTTTGAAATGAGAGCCATGGTGTAGTGGTTAGTGCATCGGACTACATGTACTAACACAAAGGTTCCTGGTTCGATTGATTCCCGTTCCTGGATGATTTCAGGGACTGAATTTTCGGCTCCCCTTGACACTATTTGTGAGTATGTTCTTGAGGAAATGATGATAGTCCGTCGGAAGGGGACGATAAATGGCTGACCCTTGTAAGGAGAGAGCCATATCTCTTGCAGATAAAAGGCACCCTTGAAGATTTCAAAAAAGAGCAGGCTAATGCCGCTACAAGGCAGCACTCGCACCCTCAAAGTGGAAAAAAGTAAAAACACAAAAATACTGAACTCCGAGGAAAATTCAAAAAGGAAAATCAAAAATCAAAAGGCAAAATCAAAAGGCAAAATCAAAAGTTCAAACACATCAAACGAATGGATAACAACTGTCATATTCCTGACTTGGTACAGGCATTTTCTAATGTAGAAAATGGTGGATTGAACCTGGTTTTATAGCTAGCTAAACCTCTCACTTGTATGACAGTCGCATCAAATTCCATTACATTGTCAACGATGCATGAACAAAACAAACAAACATGGAAAGGGATTAATATAAGTTTCAATAACTTGTTTCCCAATCCACTATAAATAAATATGTTTAAACTAATCTTGAAAGTGTCATTGTTGAGGATGGTTATATCACCAACATTTGACTGGGTTGAACTAACTCCAAAATCAGTAGTACGGTGATGTAAGGAGGATGGGCAGGCAGAGAAAAGTTGGTACTTGATTTGTGTAGTCAACTCCTCCTTCATTTTACAATCCAGATCCCTGAAACTTCACAGGAAAATTGCACATATGTTGAAGTTGAGCACCTGCTATTATGGGATTGTTTGAGGATTTTTTCTCATTTTTTCCAGACTTTGGAACTTGGTAATTTTTCAGCAAAATTTATTCACAAATGCAACCAAGCCATTTGAGACTTTGATCAAATTTTGTCTCGCCTTTCAATGTTAAGTTTTCTACTTTATAAGTTAGTTTGATAGAATCTACTTGTGATAGATCCATAATATCTATCTGTTTACCTGTCTCTGTTGTCTGTTTGTTCATCTGTCTCTGTTGTCTGTTTGTTAATCTGTCTGTTGTCTATCTGTTGTCTATCTGTCTCTGTTGTATGTCTGTTCATCTTTCTGTTGGTTGTCTGTTCATCTTTCTGTTGTCCGTCTGTTCATCTTTCTGTTGGTTGTCTGTTCATCTTTCTGTTGTCCGTCTGTTCATATGTCTCTGTTGTCTATTTGTTCATCTGTCTCTGTTGTTTGTCTGTTCATATGTCTCTGTTGTCTATCTATCTGTTCATCTGTCTCTATTGTCTGTCTGTTCATCTGTCTCTGTTGTCTATCTGTTCATCTGTCTCTATTGTCTGTCTGTTCATCTATCTGTTGTCTATCTGTTCATCTGTCTCTGTTGTATGGGTCTTCATCTTTCTGTTGGTTGTCTGTTCATCTGTCTCTGGTGGTTGTCTGTATATGTTTTTCTGCTGTCTGTCATCTGTCTGCTCATCAGTATGTTGGCTATCTGTTCATCTGTCTATGTTGTCTGTTTGTTCATATGCTCTGTTGTCTTTCCGTTAATATGTCTCTGTTGTCTGTCTGTTCATCTTTCTCTGTTTTCTGTCTGTTCATTATGTCTCTGTTTTATCCTTGTCTCTTCAAACATGTGCCATCAGTCTCTGGTGTCTATCTATTTATCCGTCTTTGTTGTATATAAAATGGACATCTGACTTTGTTGTCTGTCTTTTCATCCGTATCTGGTGTCTGTTTGTTCATTTGTCTCTGTTGAATATCTGTTCATCTGTCCCTACTGGTTGTCTGTTCGTCTTTCTGTTGTCCGTCTGTTCATCTTTCTGTTGGTTGTCTGTTCATCTTTCTGTTGTCCGTTTGTTCATATGTCTCTGTTGTCTATTTGTTCATCTGTCTCTGTTGTCTGTCTGTTCATATGTCTCTGTTGTCTATCTATCTGTTCATCTGTCTCTATTGTCTGTCTGTTCATCTGTCTCTGTTGTCTATCTGTTCATCTGTCTCTATTGTCTGTCTGTTCATCTATCTGTTGTATATCTGTTCATCTGTCTCTGTTGTATGTGTCTTCATCTTTCTGTTGGTTGTCTGTTCATCTGTCTCTGGTGGTTGTCTGTATATGTTTTTCTGCTGTCTGTCATCTGTCTGATCATCAGTATGTTGGCTATCTGTTCATCTGTCTATGTTGTCTGTTTGTTCATATGCTCTGTTGTCTTTCCGTTAATATGTCTCTGTTGTCTGTCTGTTCATCTTCTTCTGTTTTCTGTCTGTTCATTATGTCTCTGTTTTTATCCTTGTCTCTTCAAACATGTGCCATCAGTCTCTGGTGTCTATCTATTTATCCGTCTTTGTTGTATATAAAATGGACATCTGACTTTGTTGTCTGTCTTTTCATCCGTATCTGGTGTCTGTTTGTTCATTTGTCTCTGTTGAATATCTGTTCATCTGTCCCTATTGGTTGTCTGTTCGTCTGTTTCTGTTATTTGTGTATTCATCTGTCCCTGTTGGTTTTCTGTTCATCTGTCTATGGTAATTGTCTATTCATATGTCTGTGTTGTCAGTCTGTTCCTGACCTCTGTCCCTTTTGCATACATGTTCAACTGTGTCTGTTTTCAGTCTGTTCATCTGTCTCTGTTGTCATTGTTGTCTATCTATTCCTCTGTCTCTGTTGTCCATCTGTTCCACTGTCTCTGTTGTCAGTCTATTCATGCCTCTGTTGTCATTGTTGTCTGTCTGTTCATCTGTCTGTTGCCTGAGTGTTCATCAGTATGTTATCTTTTTGTTCATATGTCTCTGCTGTCCGTCTATTCCACTGTCTCTGTTGCCTATTTGTTCATCTTTCTCTGTTGTCAGTCTGTTCATCTGTCTCTGTTGTTCGCCTGTTCCTCTGTCTCTGTTATCTCTGTGTTCATCTGTCTCTGTTGTCTATATGTTTATCTATATGTTGTCTATCTGTTGCCTATTTGTTCATCTTTCTCTGTTGTCTGTCTGTTCATCTGTCTCTGTTGTTCGTCTGTTCATCTGTCTCTGTTGTCCGTCTGTTCATCTGTCTCTGTTGTCTGTCTGTTTATCTGTCTCTGATGTCTATTTGTTTATCTGTCTCTGTTGTCCGTCTGTTCATGTGTCTCTGATGTCTCTCCGTTCATCTGTCTCTGTTGTCTAGGTTTATCTAGTATATGTTGTCTATTTGTTCGTCATTCTCTGTTGTCTATTTGTTCATATGTCTCTGTTGTCCGTCTGTTCATCTGTCTCTGATGTCTATTTGTTTATCTGTCTCTGTTGTCTGTCTGTTCATCTGTCTCTGATGTCTCTCCATTCATCTGTCTCTGTTGTCTAGGTTTATCTAGTATATGTTGTCTATTTGTTTGTCATTCTCTGTTGTCTATTTGTTCATATGTCTCTGTTGTCTGTCTGTTAATCTGTCTCTGATGTCTATATGTCCATCTGTCTCTGTTGTCTATCTGTTCATCTTTACATCTATGTCTGACAAAGATAAACAAACCTTGACAAAATTTTCATGGGTCTTCCAATTAAGTTTTCGACGCTATTAATCAAATATTTTTTATTCAAAATTTAAAAACTCTAAGTATGGGGAAATTTAGATTCAGAATATTGTTATTGTCTTCTGCTTGGTCATTTTATCTTTTTTCATCAAAATGGGGATAGGAATATCTTTTAGGAAAAAAAAAATCTGATCATACCTCAGATTGTTGTCATTGGTCTGCCGTCAATGTTGCATTACATGATTCTTTTTTTTTCGAAAAAATACACCCCAACCAACTAAGTAATAGCCTTAGTCAATTATTGTTGGTGTAAATGAATGTATTTTGACTTTGGTCTTAAAGGCGTTCATAAAATTCAGTAATGATTTGTATAGAATAGACTATAGAATAGAATGGAATATTTGAATTTCCCAAATTACTGGGACCAAAACAAATGGCACATTTAAAAATATGTTACAATTAATTCCCATAATCAATGATTTGTATAGTAAGATCTTACAATACAAATCATTGCCATAATTGATTATTACTAAAATAAACATCACAGTGTACATTTAAGTCCTGGTGTCTGTAAGAATCAAGCATACAGTGGCACATGGGAGATTTCCGATTTGGCTCATTCTCAGTTTTTTAGTGTAATAAGTTATATCATTCACATTTTTGTTATTTTTTTTACCATTATCCATCTGGTTGCCATGGTAACAATTAGGTACTTGGTTACGAGGTAAATTCTGCTGATTTCAGGGCTAAACTAGTATGATTTCAACACTTTATTCTGATAGTTTAATATCTTTATATAATAGGCATATGTTAATAGTTAGTACATATTGTTGGATATAGTTTATTGTTTGAAAACTGATATGGTTAAGATATTTACAAAAAAAGCTCTGTTGCCATGGTAACCAACAAGAAATCACTGATTTCACTAATTTTTCCATATCAGAAAAAAATCATTATATTTTTGATTTTTTTTGTACATCCCCCAGTACTATAAGAGTTTACCTATGTTTCTAATGAAAAAGTATCTATTTCTCCTTAATAATCAAGAAAAAGGAGTGCGGTTTTTTTAAATAAAATATTTTAGCCCCTATTTTAAAAATGTCAATTTTCAATATTTTTTGGTCAATTTTGAGACAATTTCAAATAAAGAACTTGATCAAAGTTAATTTTTAATGCATTTCCAATCAAAGAAATGCTATTCCCTGTGTCAGGTTGTAAAAAAAACCATTAAGAAAATAAAAAAAAACAATGGTTTCTATGGCAAAAGTGCGGTTTTCATTCAAAAATACAAATAAACAATCTAAGTAAAGTCCATAATTTTTTTAAATATTTGAAAAATTCCCACAATTTTACAACTGTGAATAGTGACACTCATAGAAGAAAAATATGCAAATGTATCAGTTAGTTCCTATTGTATATGTTTCCATATTGAACAAGGTTGTTATGTAACGGTTTATTTCTTCCTCTGTGATATTTTATCCTGAGGATAATTTGTCCCGGTAATTTTTTTCCAGGCATGGTATTTCACAGGTTGAATTTTTTCCAGAGGAGTGAAAATCTATCTGTGTTATGCGGATAGTATGTACCGGTATATATTTGCCATACTATATTTCACAGAACCGTATAGAACGTAGAATAACTACTATGTAAGTTACTCACAATCAATATATACCGGACTATAATTATAAAATGTCTCACAAAGGTAGACAAATTTGCATAATTTATCAAAGGGAGGTAATTATGAGCAATTTATATTTTAAAGATATTAATATAATGTATTTCTGAATCTATATTTTATAGTGAAATTTTTCCTTGAATCTTATTTTTTTATATATTCATTTATATAAAAAGATGACTTACAACTTGATTTAATAAGACAGATAACATTTCACAGGTAAAAACTATCCAGCTGTTAAACATGCTTTTGTTCCAATATATTGTTATGCTATGATTTATCTGATTTCCATATAATCAACAACTACATCTCTGTCCCCAGACGAACTATTTATATAGTTAAAAATATCATCATAATCAAATTCTTATATTACTGTTAACAGTAGTAATGCAACTATATTTCTACCTTACTTTTAAATTTATATTTGTACTGAGATCTGAAAACAACTCACTTTTACATGTATTTCACTAACCTTATTTAATCATGATATTATTTTCACAATTACGATCTTTGAAATTACTTCTGGTTTTCTTCCCTATGTTGCATGATAATTTTCTTTTTAAAAGGATGATATTGACTTGAATATTTCAGGAAATTTTTTCAAGGATAATTTGAGAAATTATTTCCAATTATAATACATTTTTTTTTTAACAATTTCGCTTTATTTCAAATACACTATTATTATTTCATAGCATTTTTAAAGGATAAGTATTTTCTAATAACTATTCAATAAGTTAACTACCCAGATAGAATTTCACGGCAAAGGAAAAAATATCCCAGGGAAATATTTCCCTCCGGATAAAAAAATAACAACAACTACTGTGACATTTTTTCCTCCGGATCAAATTTCACCCGGATATAATTTTGCTTTACAGTTACAGAGTAGCAATATATACATTCAGGACCTTACATAATAGCCAATTTTACAACTTTTGAAAATTTCATTAAATAAAATGTATATGCAGAAAATTAGCATTGGTCAGAATCAAAACCTACAACAATATATATTGTGAATGCTCAATAAAAGAATAAAATTACATTCATTCTCAAATTTAATTATAAACTAGACTAAGTCTTAATATACAAATCCTTAAATTCATTCATATTCAGTTATGTGAACTCTTAAATATTTATAATCTTTAATTCTGTCTTCGTTATTTTTGTTGAATGTTTGTGTGTTTTTTGCTTGTTTTGATTTTAAATAGTGGTCTGGGTTCGGGAATTGTTACAAATATTTTAGCATATCTTTATTGTGACCTTGACATAGAATGAAATTTTTACGGTTTCCGTTTGAGCATTTGCTTGAAGGGCAGTGGTAAAAACATCACTGCATCTCTAAACATGGAAAATAAAAACCTAGAAAACGTCCCAGGACGGGACGAAAAACCATGGGAGCTGGAAAAAAGAATGGAAACTCATTTTCGACATGCCAAGAGTCGATATCCTGCAATGAATATCGAGCCTATGGCTTATGAACGTGAACGATTGACAGGCAAAGGGATGACTGCAGAGGACCGGGCACTGAGAAAACAATGGTTGTTAGATCAACGTTTAGCCCCACATGAACCCCCAAATTCAGTTGTTGCGTTGGAAACCATGAATCTTCCTGTCAATCCCATTAAACGTGCGTTTAGAATGCCAATGGATGCTACATTTAGAGCTTTGGCTCCAGTGCTTGTGAGTTACCAAATAAATCATACACAATTTAATTTGTACTGAAAATCTGGGTTTTCAAAATACCTGCAATTAGACGAAATCCAGTTTAAAGACGGAAAGTCCCTTTTTATTTCTCGTACTCACATTTGGCGAGCAGAGGTCTCATACACTGTCGTTAGCGCTATCTTATAATAGATTATTACAGTAAACAAGTAATGAGATTGATTTAATAATTGTTATTTAGAGCTGACAAACATGTAGTATAAAAAACAAGGACATAACATTAACTCTTTTTAACTGACCCAGTCCTATGGTCTAATGCCTTTAATATATATTTATTAAATGAAAAACACATTTATACACTGAGGGTTGAAGGCATATGGACAATACAAGTCAATTTATGCAAAAATTATAAAATATTAAGACAAGACTGGAAGATATAAAAACATTTTAAAGAAAATAGAATTTGTTGTAAATGTAGAAAAAAATGAGATAAAAATTGAATTACAATTAAATGTGACAAACGCCACATCATTGAACATTGAAAAATGATTGAAGAAAAGAAATTTTTAACTTCATATCTAGTAAAGTGAACTAAGCCTAATTTGCTTGCCTCTCAGTCCTATTATTTTCTTTTAAAATGATAAATCTGTATCAAATTTTAATGGTACAATTATGCATTGGTTTAAGAAGGAATCCAAACAAATAATTTAACAATAGTCTATAGCCAATTACTGATTTGTTTCTGTTATTAAACAATTTCAACATAAGCTGTTTCCCTTTGTCAACTGGAGACTGTTTCTATAATGTCCCAAATGGACTGCTGCCCACTCAAATCATCATAGGTTGAACATAATACATTTGTATATATAGGTTTTTTTTAACCAATATTTATTAAGATATAACTTGATACATGTATCTTAAATCTTTAGCATAACAAAAGATATAAAAAAAAACTTGCAAATGATTCTCTTTCTGCTAGCTCTTCACTGATAATAAAATTTATTTCCCTTCAAAGCAATTCATATGGATGGATCTCTACAGGTCAATGTATAACAGATTTGACAATAGAATATTATTTGAGAGAAAGGATATTATGGACACGTATACATTCAATTATTAACAGATATTTTTCAAACACATGTATATGGGTCTGTGCTCTTGGGTCTAGAAACAAAAGTAATAAGGTTTGCTTTGAACATCCATTTTCTTAATTGATGATTTAGATGATGTCTGTAGGTCATGTACATGATGTAGGTGTTAACTTCTCAAATTTACAAAAAGCCAAAAAATAGTAACCTGAAATGAATTAACAACAAATATAAAGGATTTATTTAGTATTGATAAATATAAATATATTGGTTATGAACTTCATTTAAAGCTTTTGGACTCAAGAGTTGATTAATATAAGGTGTCTTTGGGTCCATTGCTACCGGCTAGAAAAAAAAATCCTTAAAGAAAATTCTGTTATAAATAACACAGTGATACAGCTGTGTAATAGTCATATCTATTCAAAACATGTACAGGTATGAAAGAAACAGTTAAGATTCTTTAGTTTGAAATGTTATAGGCATGATATTTTATTTATTCTTTGCAGGGTCAGGCCAATGCCACAGGTCTGAGAGGGATTGTCCCAAATGTTCTCAAGGTTTCAGCTGTTATTTTGGGTGTATTTTATTATGCCAAATATGCAGAACATGTAAGTTTAAATAGAAATTATTCTTTAAAATATACTGTAATTACTGTTATAACTGTTATTACTGTTATAACTGTTATTACTGTTACAAACTTTCATCTAGTTCACTTTGTCATATACATAATTTTATTGGAAAAGAAGAGGTATAGGGTAATTGCACTTAAGACAAAATTCTTATTATATGATAGCATGAAATACTAGGAAATAATCAGTATACACAAAAAGTAATACCATAGGACAGTATAAAATACTAAAAAGTAATCAGTGTATACACAAAAAGTCGTACCATAGGATAGTATAAAATATTTCAGAAGTAATTAGTGTATACACAAAAAGTCATTCCATAGGACAGTATAAAATACTAAGAATAAATCAGTGTATACACAAAAAGTAATACCATAGAACAGTATAAAATAGTAAGAAGTAATCAGTGTATACACAAAAAGTAATACCATAGGACAGTATAAAATATTTCAGAAGTAATTAGTGTATACACAAAAAGTCATTCCATAGGACAGTATAAAATACTAAGAAGAAATCAGTGTATACACAAAAAGTAATACCATAGGACAGTATGAAATAGTAAGAAGAAATCAGTGTATACACAAAAAGTAATACCATAGAACAGTATAAAATACTAAGAAGAAATCAGTGTATACACAAAAAATAATACCATAGGACAGTATAAAATAGTAAGAAGTAATCAGTGTATACACAAAAAGTAATACCATAGGACAGTATAAAATAGTAAGAAGTAATCAATGTATACACAAAAAGTAATACCATAGAACAGTATAAAATAGTAAGAAGTAATCAATGTATACACAAAAAGTAATACCATAGGACAGTATGAAATAGTAAGAAGAAATCAGTGTATACACAAAAAGTAATACCATAGAACAGTATAAAATACTAAGAAGAAATCAGTGTATACACAAAAAGTAATACCATAGAACAGTATAAAATAGTAGGAAGTAATCAATGTATACACAAAAAGTAATACCATAGGACAGTATGAAATAGTAAGAAGAAATCAGTGTATACACAAAAAGTAATACCATAGAACAGTATAAAATACTAAGAAGAAATCAGTGTATACACAAAAAGTAATACCATAGGACAGTATAAAATACTAAGAAGAAATCAGTGTATACACAAAAAGTAATACCATAGGACAGTATAAAATATTAGGAAGTAATCAGTGTATACACAAAAAGTAATACCATAGGACAGTATGAAATAGTAAGAAGAAATCAGTGTATACACAAAAAGTAATACCATAGGACAGTATGAAATAGTAAGAAGAAATCAGTGTATACACAAAAAGTAATACCATAGAACAGTATAAAATACTAAGAAGAAATCAGTGTATACACAAAAAGTAATATCATAGAACAGTATAAAATAGTAAGAAGTAATCAATGTATACACAAAAAGTAATACCATAGGACAGTATGAAATAGTAAGAAGAAATCAGTGTATACACAAAAAAGTAATACCATAGAACAGTATAAAATACTAAGAAGAAATCAGTGTATACACAAAAAGTAATACCACAGAACAGTATAAAATAGTAGGAAGTAATCAATGTATACACAAAAAGTAATACCATAGAACAGTATAAAATAGTAAGAAGAAATCAGTGTATACACAAAAAGTAATACCATAGGACAGTATAAAATACTAAGAAGAAATCAGTGTATACACAAAAAGTAATACCATAGAACAGTATAAAATAGTAGGAAGTAATCAATGTATACACAAAAAGTAATACCATAGAACAGTATAAAATAGTAAGAAGTAATCAATGTATACACAAAAAGTAATACCATAGGACAGTATAAAATATTAGGAAGTAATCAGTGTATACACAAAAAGTAATACCATAGGACAGTATAAAATATTAGGAAGTAATCAGTGTATACACAAAAAGTAATACCATAGGACAGTATAAAATAGTAAGAAGTAATCAATGTATACACAAAAAGTAATACCATAGGACAGTATAAAATATAAGGAAGTAATTAGTGTATACACAAAAAGTAATACCATAGAACAGTATAAAATAGTAAGAAGTAATCAGTGTATACACAAAAAGTAATACCATCGAATAGTATAAAATATTCGGAAGTAATCAGTGAATACACAATAAGGCGGGGGCCTCAGTGGCCGAGTGGTCTTAAGTTGTGACTACTGTAATCACTATCCATTCAACACTGAGGTTGTGAGTTAGAATCCTGCTCATGAGGGCACACTTAACTCCAATTTAAATTGACTTGGATTGTCACTTTTCCTATCAAAGGTTAATGGTTTTCTCCTGGCACTCTGGCTACCTCCACCAATAAAAAGTGACCACGAAATAGCCTTAATGCAGTGCTTAAAAGTGGCGTTAAAACTCAGAATAAATCACAAAGAGTCATAGGCCTAGGATAGTATAAAATATTAGGAAGAAATGAGTGTATACACAAAAAGTAATACCATAGGATAGGATAAAGTACAAGGAAACTCAGAAATAAAAATGATATCTGCAGATAATGTGCAATCATTCTTTTAATAAAAGCTTGAAAACCTCCAAAAAAAAAAAGAATAAAGATTATTTAAAGTGTTAATACATTGTATTTGTAGAATTGGGAATCTCTTCGTGGATGGCATGTTTATAGCAGTAAACCAAGACAATTATATGTAAGTACAGTTCCCATACTCTACAGTACTGATTTTGTGTGTCTCAATGGTTGAATGGTACAGGAAGTTGATTGGAATTTATTTGGAAGATACATCTACCATTATTAATAAGAATCAAGTTGTACTCATGTCAGCTATGTGAACAATTATATTTGAATTTAGGTGTAATTCAAATGTAATTGATTACATTACATTTAATTAGCAAACTAATAGCAAAAAGTAAAATCACAAAAATTCAAAACGGAAAGACCCTTATCTAATGGCGAAATCAAAAGCTGAAACTCACCAAAGGTATTGATAACAACTGTCATATTCCTGGCTTGGAACAGGCATTTTCTTATGTAGAAAATGGTGGATAAATCCTGGTTTTTATAGGCAGGTAAATCTCACTTGTATGACAGTGGCATAAAAATCAAGTTATTTAATCTATTTCATTTTGAAGTAATCAATATTACTTGCATTATCTCCTTTATAAAATCTGGATCAATACTTTTATGCTCAATGGTGATTGTCAGAAGCTCCAGTAAACTTTTCTGCAGAATTCTTGCAATTATAATACAGACCTTTCACCATGAGCGCATGATAAGCCGATCGCTTTTACAACACATAAAGTTCTATAACTCCTAAATGTTACACAAAAAATTTATCAAAAAACTATAAAGGGAGGTTATTTTAATAGATATAAAAAAGTCACTACAGTTTCATGCTCAAAGCACTTTTGAGTATTGTCTGAAAACTGGAAATTCCTGTTAACAGGGGTATAAAAATTGAAAAAATTACATAGATATGCATATCATTACCAGTATATATGATATAAATGATGAAATATTGCCTTAAAATGAAATCAAACAGTTGAACTTGAAATAGAGTCCCATAATAATAAATTTAGAATGACAAACTGGAATATCTTCAAATTGGAAGGAACCTTATATTATACAATAATTATTTGTACCAATCCAACCAGATATAAGAAGATGTGGTATGAGTGCCAATGAGACAACTCTCCATCCAAGTCACAACTTGTAAAACTAAACCATTATATAGGTCAAAGTACGGTCTACAACAAGGAACATCAATACAAGCATTCATATGTTAGTATGTCACTTGGGGAAAATTGCCTTAAAGTAGATCTGACTGTATTAGTCCTTTAATTATATCACAAAAAACAGAACATTTTTAAAATTGATATGATATATAGATGTAAGAAGATGTGGTATGAGTGCCAATGAGACACATCTTCTTCAAAGTCACAATTTATATAAGTAAACCATTACAATAGGTCAAAGTTAGGTCTTCAACACTGAGCCTCTCGTCCCAATTAAAATATATTCAATATAGAAATGTTTTTTTAATGGCATTCTCTAGTTGTTGTATGTTGTGTAAACGGACAGATAGATGGACACACCGAGAATTATATACATTATAATACCATATGTCCCATCTATGAAGAAAGCAAATTAATTAACCCAGTAATTGTGGTAAATTCTTTCTGATACCAGTATATTAATCCGCATGTATCTTTTTCAGGGACGTGAGGTACCTGTGAGAGATCATAATGATTTTGCCAACCAAGGATTTAAGGAAAGGAAAGTACTTCTAGGAGGAAAAACTAGTTTTAACTCTGATGTTGTCATTTAATTATTGACATAGACTAGATTGTATTTAAAATTTATAATTGTTGAAGTATGAGTGTACAATTAAAGTATGTTATTAAAAGATATGCTACAATTCTCCTTTATATGATGAACTTTTGCAGCTTGATATATTGTATTGATAACAGTGTATTTTGGCATCCATGTATCTTGTGTTCTTGTATTATTGGGTTGCTGCGTGATCGAAGTGTCTACCCCACATTCATTCCAAAAAGTATTTATGAAATGGGTGATCAGAGATTTGTTACTTTTTATTTTATGCCCCACCTAGGGTCATTTTTTTTCTTTGGTCTGCATCCGTTTGTCTGTCCTGCATCATATGCATCAGGTTTAAGTTTTTGGTCAAGATAGTTTTTGATAAAGTTTAAGTTCAATCAACTTGAAACTTAGTGCACAGGTTCACTATGATGTGATTTTTTTTACTTAAAATTCCGAATTTTGACCCCATTTTTTGAAAATGATAGTGGGAGTGGGTCATACATGTACTATGGACACATTCTTGTTAGTTTTTATTCTTAACTGTAAAAAATGACAAGAACATGTTATTATCAATTTCCTTGCAGATAAAAATGTTGCTAAATTAAATCAGTCTTTAACCAGAAATAATTATCCAAATACAGTAACACCACTTGGGAAATCTATTTTATTAGAATGTCAAGGATACGTTATCCATAGTCATATACAGCTTATGAAACCTTCAACTTACAAAAAGTATAAATATATTTATTAAACAGCAACCCCATGAAAGAGAAAACCAAAAGTCACACATCTATTGTGTAAAGTAGGTGCAAATTTATTTCGGTTCTTGTAGAACATCTAGAATTACAATGTAACTAGAAACTGTGTTCATATTAAAGATAAAAGGCACACCTCATGCTTATAAGCTGATTAATATTACATTGTACTAACGTCTATTCAGGACATCAATAGAATGACATATAATACTAGAAGGTCTACCCATGATGCTGATAGGACAACCAACTATTGGTAATTGAAACGCCTTCAACATGGTTTATTGTATTTACTTGAACCTTATTACATTTTTATGCCCCACCTACGATAGTAGAGGGGCATTATGTTTTCTGGTCTGTGCCTCCGTTCGTTCGTTCGTTCGTCCGTCTGTGCGTCCGTTCGCCTCAGGTTAAAGCTTTTGGTCAAGGTAGTTTTTGAAGAAGTTGAAGTTCAATTAATTTGAAACTTAGTACACATGTTCCACATGCTA
The DNA here is from genome assembly GCA_019925275.1 of Mytilus edulis. Lineage (NCBI taxonomy): Eukaryota > Metazoa > Mollusca > Bivalvia > Mytilida > Mytilidae > Mytilus > Mytilus edulis. Next base: position 8,613,712 of record CM034349.1, read on the forward strand.
TGATCTTTCTAATTTTAATGCCAAAATATAGTTTTGACCCCAATTTCATGGTCCACTGAACAAAGAAAATGATAGTGCGAAGTTCAGGTTAAAGTTTTTGGTCAAGGTAGTTTTTGATGAAGTTAAAGTTACATCAACTTGAAACTTAGTACACATGTTCCCTATGATATGATCTTTCTAATTTTAATTCCAAATTTAAGTTTTGACCCCAATTTCACGGTCCACTGAACATAGAAAATGATTGTGCGAGTGGGGCATCCGTGTACTATGGACACATTCTTGTTGAATCCTGAAACAGATGTCCATGTGGGTAGGTTGTTTGGGTTAATTGAGTTTTTGTCAAGCCTGCATATTTTGTGGCAGAAAGCTTGACATAGGGATAGTGTAGCGGCCGCATTAGCAAACTTTATATTTTAGAAGGTTAGAGACCTGCATGTTATATAAATATTATTTAGATGTCTCATGTTATGAATTTTCTGTCTGTTATATATGTTCATTGTCCTTGGCCTAATACTGAATGCAATAGGTCAACTGTATTTAGTTTATGAAAATATTTAACAATGTACATGTCAATCTACCATGTTTTAATTTAAGTTGAACTCATTTTTACGGTTACTTGCTCAATGTATAGTTTTTGTTTTTTGGTCTGTTTTTATTTTAAAATACCATAGGCAATATGTCAACTATATTTGGTGTATGAAATGATTGTATGTGTATATGTCTGTCTGGCAAATATCATCTGACCATGAGTCAACCTACCTTTCATGGTTCATTGGTCAATCTTTAGTTTTCCTGGTTAAGTTTTTTCTAAGATGCTGTATTTAAAACGTCAACTATATTTAAAGCATGTAAAAATGGGAAAATTTGGAGGGTGAAAAGAGGGGGGGCAAGGGGGGTCCCAATAACAGCATAACAGCAAATTGATTTGGCTTATAACAGATAACAAGGAATTAAAATGGACAAAAACAGATAACAGTAAATGAAATATTGAAATAAGTCGGGACCTTGACAAATCCAGTATTTTTTATTACGGGTATAATCCTTTGTAATGAATTCCGTTTTCTATGAACATGTTTTTAAAATTATGTATCTAGAATGTGTTTACTGAGGGGGGGCAAGGGGTTTAACTGTTATGCTGTTATGGGGCAATTTAATTCTTTGTTATCTGTTATTTTGAAAATATATTTGCTGTTAGCTGTTATTGTCTTATTCTTTGTTAGCTGTTATTGGGCTTTTAGTTTTTTTGTTATCTGTTATTGTGATAATGTATTTGCTGTTAACTGTTATTGAAAATTGGAATGTTAGCATTTTTTTGACAGTCAATATTCGGTATAAATTGAAGATCATTGGACATTGGGGTCTACCACTACTAATATGTTTGTCCCGTATTCAGAGAAGGATTCCTTTAACATATATACCCATCACAGAAGTGAGGTCCAGGACAATTCAAGTATATCTTATGATTATCCTTTGTAATAAATTTCAATTTTTTTATGAATGTGTATAAAGAATTATCTTAATTTTTTGTATGAGAATAATGTTCCTTGTTTCCCCTACAGACATATTAAATTAAAACAATTCTTAATATGACAAAAAGGAAAACATATGGCCAGGAATATCTGACAAGGATCTCAATTAAGGACTAGGTCCTAACAACCACTTAACCTTTTATATAATATGGTACATAGACTCAGCTCTGTGATTCTTTTCAAAGCAGAACCAAATGCATTGTACAATGAAAGTTCCAACCATGTACTTGGGTCCGAAGCTGCTCATAACTCATTACAAAAAAAGATTTATTTCGTTTCAAGCCATTGTTTCCCTACTTAACTATGTATTCTACTTACTAGTACACTTGGTACAATCAAAAACCTGATAAAAAATGTTCAAATAAGGCCTTTGAAAATAGTGGAATAAATTGCTTTTGGAGTGTCAAAATTCGTTCGAAGTACTTGATAAATTGCATGCCTATAATTGGTGCTTTTGGTTTTTCTACCCAATATACCACTTTGCCTCATAGTCTTATTAAGATAAATTCACACACCTAATAAAATGGTCATTTAGAAAAAGTCAGAATATTCAAACTCTTTTAGGTCATTTTTTTTATTAGCAACAAAGGGAGCTTCAGTCAATATATATAAACAATACACCAGCATTTTTGAGTTATTTTTGAAAACTAGAAAATATCACCTTTTTCTAATGAATAAAATCCCTTAACTCATTAACATAATATCTAAAATTAATAAAAATCGAAAGGGAGTTTACAACAATAGATATAAACATTTCAGCAAAGTTTCATGAGAACTGCTGAAAACATTTCAGTGTTAATGTCTGAAAACTGGAAAATCCCTCCTTTTTAATTTATAAAACCCGTTAACTCGGAAACATAAAATCTAAAATTTATAAAAATTGAAAGTGACCTCATGTTAATAGATATAAACAATTCAACAAAATTCCTTGCTTTGTTAAAGCATTTTTGAGATATTATCAGAAAACTGAAAAAAAACCAATTTTATTGAATAAAAACCCATTACCCAGAAACTTAAAATCTAAAATTTATAAAAATAAAACCAAAAAGGGAGCTCACGTCAATAGATATAAACAATTTCCCCAAGTTTAATGCAAATTAGTTAAAGAGTTTTTGAGTTAATGTCCGACATGTTGACAACAGACGGACTACAGTATACCATAATACGTTCCGTAAACGAGCGTATAAAAAATATTATAATATATTGAGTAGTAATTTAAACACATTCTAGATACATAAATTAATACTAAAAACATAATCATAGAAAATGGAATGCATTACAAAGGATTATATCCGTAATAAGAAATACTGATTTGTAAAAGACCGAATTATTTTATTTACTGTTATCTGTTTTTGTCCATTTTAATTCCTTGTTATCTGTTATGAGCCAAATCAATTTACTGTTTTGCTGTTATTGGGACCCCCCTTGCCCCCCCTCTTTACTACTCAATATATTTTTATACGCTCGTTTACAGGAAGTATCATGGAATACTGTTGTCCGTCTGTCGTCAACATGTCGAATAATTACTCCAACACACTTTAACCAATTTGCATAAAACGTTTGGAAATTGTTTATATCTATTGACGTGAGCTCCCCTACGTATTTCATAAATTTCAGATTTTAAGTTTCTGAGTAATGGGGTTTTATTCAATAAAAATGGTGGTTTTTTTCAGTTTTCTGATAATATCTCAAAAATCCTTTCACAAATTTGCAAGGAATTTTGATGAATTGTTACTAACTATTGACATGAGCTCCCTTTCAATTTTTATAAATTTTAGATTTTACGTTTCCGAGTTAAGGGGTTTTGTTAATTAAAAAGGGGGGATTTTCCAGTTTTCGGACATTAACACAAAAACGTTTTCAGCAGTTCTCATGAAACTTTGCTGAATTGTTTATAGCTATTGTTGTAAGCGCCCTTTCTATTTTCATTAATTTTAGATTTTATGTTATTGAGTTAAGGGGTTTTATTCATTAAAAAAGGTGGTATTTTCCAGTTTTCGGTCAATAACTCAAAAATGTTTTCAGCAGTTCGCATGAAACTTTGGTGTATTGTTTATATATATTGACTGAAGCTCCCTTTTAATTTTTATAAATATCTGATATGACATAAAGAAGTTATCGAATATATTTCAAAAAGGGCGACAGGCGTATCATGCGTTCATGGCGTAGCTGTTTATTTGTTATAGAATACTTTTTTCAGCATGTATTTTTATACAGTTATAGAAACTCACACATGCTTGTAATTTAAATAGTGTAATAAAATAGAATGGAAATGAGGAATATGTCAAAGAGACGAAAATGATATCTAGTAAAAATTCAAGGGCTGTTATGGTATTCAATTCACATAGTTATTGTGTTTGTTGCTACTAAAAAATGACCTAAAAGAGTTTGAATATATATATTCGCATTCTGACTTTTTCTAAATGTCCATTTAATGAGGTGTGTGAATTTTTCTTAATAAGACTATGAGGCAAAGTGGTCAGTATATAGGGTAGAAAAATCAAAAGCACCAATTAAAAAAGCATGCAATTTATCAAGTACCTCGAACCAATTTTGACACTCCAAAAGTAACTTATTATTTTCAAAGGCTCAATTTTTTATCAGGCTATTGATTGGACCAAGTGTACTAGTAAGTAGAATACATAGTTTAGTAGGGGAGCAATGGCTTGAAGACGAAATACATCTTTGTTTGTAATGAGCTATGTGCTGCTTCGGTGCCCAGTACATGATTGGAATTTTCATTGTACAATGTGTTTGGTTCTGCTTTGAAAAGAATCCCAGAGCTGAGTCAATGTACCATATTATATAAAAGGTTAACTGGTAGTAAGGACCTAGTCCTTAATTGAGATGCTTGTCAGATATTCCTGGCCATATGTTTTCCTTTTTGTCATATTAATAATTGTTCTGCTTTAATATGTTGGTACGGGAAACAAGGAACATTATCCTCATTCAAAAAAAAATAAGATAATTCTAAATACATGTTCCAAATAAAATGGAATTTATTACAAAGGATAATCATAAGATATATACTGGAATTGTCCTGGACCTCACTTCTGTAATGGGTATATGTTAATGGAATCCTTCTCCGAATACGGGACCAACATATTACTAGTGGACTGGTAGACCCCAATGTCCAATGATCTTCAATTTCTACCGAATATTGGCTGTCAAAAAAATGCTAACATTCCAATTTTCAATAACAGTTAACAGCAAATCCATTATCACAATAACAGATAACAAAAAAACTAAAAGCCCAATAACAGCTAACAATGAATAAGACAATAACAGCTAACAGCAAATATATTTTCAAAATAACAGATAACAAAGAATTAAATTGCCCCAGAACAGCATAACAGTTAAACCCCTTGCCCCCCCTCATCACAATCACCAAAACACAATTTTGTCATGAATCCATCTGCTTCCTTTGTTTAATATTCACATAGACCAAGGTGAGCGACATAGGCTCTTTAGAGCTTTTAGTTTGTTAGTTTTCTCGTTTGAATTGTCTTACATTGTCATTTAAGAGCCTTTTATAGCTGACTATGCGGTATGGGCTTTGTTCATTGTTGGAAGGCCATACAGTGATCTATAGTTGTTAATTTCTGTGTCATTTTGGTCTCTTACAGAGAGTTGTCTCATTGGCAATCATACCACATCTTCTTTTTATACGACCGCAAAACAATTTTGTGTTTGTATAATGGTATGATGTTGTCGTCTGCGTCATCGTCCGAAGACACGTTGGTTTTCCGGACAATAACTTAAGTTTAGGTGAATCAATCTCTATGAAATTTATTAAGAAGGTTCAATACCACAAAAGGAAGGCTAGGATTGATGTTGGGTGTTATGGTCCCAATGGTTTAGGAAGTTGGGGCCAAAAAAAAGGGGCCCAAATAAGCATTTGTGTAGTTTCTAGTCAATAACTTGTCCGGACAATAAGTTTTGTCTAGTGAATGGATCTCTTTGAAATTTAATAAGAATTCAATACCACGAAAGGAAGGTTGGGATTGATATTTGGGGTTATGGTCCCAGCTGTTTTTTAATTAGGGGCCCAAAAAAGGATTTTTGTATTTTGCAGGCAATAACTTGTGTTTAAGTGTATACATAAATGTCTCTGAAATAATACCACAAGTTTCCATACCATGAAGGGATGGTTAGTATTGACTTTGGGGGGTTATTGCTGAAAATGTTTTGAAATTAGGGGCGAAAGGTCCAAAAAAGGGGGAAAAAAACTTGGTCAATGGACAATTAAGACAATTTAAAAAAGCAGTGTAAGGGAGGTAACTCAAGAACATTTAGATTTACCTTCCTTACGCTTCTTGTAAATTATGTATAAAGAAATGTCACGTTTTGGACTAATTGCAAAACAAAAGGGGGCTGGTAGTAGTTTTAATTTTTTTTTAAAGGAGTAGGTCCGGTAAGGACCAATTTTGGCCTCAAATTTCAGGTTCATCTGACGAATGATGTTGACCACTTTTTAAACACTTAAGTGTCTATTTTATTTGAATTAATTAGTTAATGTGAAAGATTTTAACAGATTTAGTCATTAAAAACGATCCGATTCAAGCTCAAATATGAAAAATCTACCTAATATGCCGAAAAATGTCACTTTTCAGATGGTTTTTGGTAAAAATGAAAGTGGCCGCATCCGTGTTCATCCTCAACCTTTATATATGTTATGTATTATCATACAATACAACTTACATTTCAATATTAAGGATGAACACGAATGCGGCCACTTTCGTTTTACACGAAAACCGTCTAAAATTTAACTAAATTGCTAGAATTATGAGGATTTCAGTAATTTAGCATGACTTAATGGTGCTAGTACCGGATATATGTGCATTGTATTGTCAAAAACAGCCCATATTTATGTAGCAAAAGCATTTTACTGTCCAATAAATAACTAAAGGTTTACATTTTAACAATTTTGTAAAACTGCTATATTTTGGGGCCAAAAAGGGGTCTTACTGAACCTACTCCTTTCTCAAAGTTTGAAGAAGAAATCTTTAATTGCACAATATTGTGCAATAGATTTGTAAGATCTTGACATTTGTTTTGTGCCAGAAACTCATATTATGTTAAATTTTTTATCATAACCCAAATGTAGAGCTGTACCAAGCTTGAATGATGTGTCCATACTTGCCCCAACTGTGTTGGGTTCGACCTCTGCAGTCGTATAAGCTGCGCCCTGCGGAGCACCTGGTTTTATACTTGCATAAGATTTTTTTTAAATTCTTTAGAATTGTCTTTTAACACTATAACAGACAAACAGATAGACAGAATCTGAAAATAGCAAAAAAAAAAAATCAATCAAGAATATACAAGACCTACAAAAATGAAGAGCTACTGAAACTAATTATTGCCTACTCATGCTCATAGTTCTCAAATTTTTAGTTATTTTAAAGCGATTATTGATACATAGAAAGTTTAGGCAACAAAAAGCAATAAAAGATCCTTAAAATGAAATGGAAAAATTAACAAACAAAAAGTCTTGTCCTGATTTCATTAATATGACATACACTCTTTCAAACATTTAGATCTGCCATCAATATTAAAATAGGAAAACAACAACCTAAAAAGATTTATAAATCACTAACAATATGTAAGTTAGTTTTCCATATCCTATTTAAAGATATCTGTGTTCATTACAAAGAAATACAATAAATAGTATCTAATTTTCTTTATATATAAATACATGTACAAGTACGTAGAAATTTAATTTACAGACATGATATATATGTAAATGAGTTAAGTTTGTTCCACAGAATCGTCCTCGTCTTCCATCTCTTCATCTCCAGCGTTAGATGCTTCTTTTGTTACGTTATATTTTGTTATGATTTCTAACAGCTGATAAATCTGGTCTTCTGTTAAACGTTCTTCACTTTCTTCTATAATCAATTGAATTTCAACAGCTGATGTTGGGCACTGATTCAAAATTTGTAGTTTTTCTGCTTTTGTTAAATTAAATGCTTGCAAATCTGTCATGATGTTTTGAATAAGTTCTGGACTTTGATTTTTGCAAGGTGTATTTTCTAGATATTTAACAGTTTCATAGGTAATAGTTGCAAGGTTTTTCTGGTGCTTGTTTGGTTTGATTTGTCCTCTTCCAGTGTGAATGTCAGACAGGAGTTGTAGAACTTCATAATTACTAAGTATAGCAGAGTTGTCATTTTTCACCTCCATTTTACTATAGTATGATTTATAATCTATGAGGTTGGGAACTGCTTTTCTAATGTCCTGATGGATATAAATCTACCAGCAGCTATAACATATACCCAGGCAAGCAACACAATCACAGCTAGTAACTGAAAATAAAAAAAATAAAAATAAATCTACTAGCAGCTTTAACGTATACATACCTAGGCAAGCAACACAATCACAGCTAGCAACTTAAAATTTAAAAAAAAAGAGGTTTATTTAGAAACAAAGTTCTTATTTCAATGTATAGAAAATTAAAGTGCTAATCCTAAATTGTTTTTATTTTTGGTCCTACTATCATGATTATGGACATTTTGAACTTCCCAACTGACTCTTTAACTTTAATTGTTTGTTTATCATAATTTATGACAGAAGTCAATCTAAAATATATTGTATTGTAACCAGAGAGAATGAATTTCATTACAAAATTGCTCGTCTCCACCTGGACGCGAAACTGGGACCTCTGTGTTACTAGGCAGTGTGTTAAGCGACTGAGCTAAAGAAGTACTTCCTTAGCTCAATCGCTTACAGCTGACTTAGTATCTACCAAATGTTCTAATCAATATCTTTTCTTTTCTAATATACTGTGACAGGACAACTTCGTCCATTGATTAGACCACTAATGGACGAAGTTGTCCTGTCACAGTATATTAGAAAAGAAAAGATATTGGTATAAGATAGAGCATAATTGTCAATGAGAAAACTCTCCACATGAGACCAAATGACTCAAAAAATTAACAACTATAGACTACATGTACAGCTTTAAACACTGAGTTAAACAAATACCTACTAGTCAGGTATAAAAGGAGCGAAATGACAGATATAAAACAATTAAATCAAAGTGAAAATGATTGGCCTGCACAGCAAAAAGCACAAAAGGCATAAAAACTGTGCTTTTATTGTTGATCATAAGGTGACATTGTGACCATTCAACAAACAGCAAAAACTCTCAACTCACAGCAAGTTTAAGGTGGGCACTAATGTATAAGTCAGGGCCGTAACTACATTGAGGCAAATGCCTCATGTTGGAAATTTAAAAAAACAAAACTGAAACAAAAGATTGTCTTCATATCAAATTGTTTTCATTGAAAGTGTCTTGCAATATGAAGTAAGTTCTCTTCACTCTCTGATGTCGCACCTGCATGTTTTTCGTGATCCATGTTTCTATTTTACTATTAGTTTTCAGATTTTATGGTCTATTGTTTGTACTGTGTCCTGGGTTTGTCTTTTGTTCATTTATTGTCCTACTTTATGACGATAGTATGATTGTTGCTTTTCATTTGTAAACGTGTGGTTTTGCAATGTTGCATGTCCACTGATGCCCAGACATTGTGCAAGAAAATATTTTGAGAACACACGATGCTACTGGACACAGAAAAAAAATGGTCGTTTCTGCATGGAGAATTGAACTTGATTTCAAAGAATACAAAACTGGGTTTTTTTTGTAGATAAAACTAGATAGCTGACATGGTATAAATTAAAGTAAGACCACCAATTTTCCGGTATCAAATCATCTACTAAAAAAACATCAATGTTTTACCATATGACCTTTTCATACATTGAAGGATTAAACTTGCATTTAATAAGTCGTGTTCAGACCCTTTAACAAAAAATAAAGGAATGTGTAGTAAACTTGCACGGGACCTAATCTAACACAAAGTCAATGCAGAGAAAAATACAAATGATCAATGGTCAAAGTTTTTATTCCTGCTCTTCATCTTGATAGTTGCTGGGGGGTCTTCAACAATAAAAGAATCATTAGTAACCTAAAACAAGGTCAAGATGGTCCTTAGTGTCGACTTGAGCAGAACTAGTACTTAAAGTATAATACTGCACTGTCACTATATTTAAATCTAGTCGTAAACAAAGCACAATACAAGACAAGAACAGACAGATCCGATTTTAATTATAATGAGAATTACGATTTTTGCTTTATCCTACATATCGGTCTACCTTTAAAGCTGTCCACGTAAAACCCAAGTCTTAAATTACACTGAATCTATGTTTTTTCCTTGAGACAAGAATATTGTTAAAAAAAATACATGTAGCTAAAAATTGATTTCGTTTTAATGTAAGAAAAAGTCTGGGAAACCCTCAGAATGCACGATTTTGAGGTTGTTTTTTTTCAGAGCTTCTGCGGGCCTTGAGTGGCCCCAAGACCCCTCGCCAAAATTTTTCCACATCGCTATGCTAGGTGAATATATTTTGCTTCACTATTATAAGAGGGCTTTCGAGACGCGACGGCCATACTTCCATGACGGCCCTAGGATGTGTCGGCCATACCGTCATATCGTCCATGGGACATATCGGCCACACATTGTGAGACGTATCGTCCACACTTTTAATTTTTTTTATTGAGTTTATTACATAAAATATAATACAAAAAATAAGTATTTGTTCATAATAATAACATAAATATGATTGTGTAGTACTTTTTTTCTGTACAGAAGATTTTATTTATTCTTGTAAAAGTTTACTTTGCTTGATCATCATCGCTCGTGTTTACAACTTGTTGCGGCCATAAGATTATAGTGATCTTGAATTGTATTTACAATTTCTTGACAAAAGCATAATTAATACTTGTGTTCATCAAAGAAGTAATAATAAGCAATCAACAATCTTCTTAAATTTCCAACTTAATCATTACTTGATTACAGCTGATTACCTTGTTTTATATTTCAAAACATAACTCATTGTTAACTTTTAATTATGACAGAAGTTAGTCTCCCATTCGGATATAGTCATTAATATTTGTTCATTTTGTTCTATTGGCTATACGCAAGATATCAAACAATCATTTAGAAAACAATATGATATTTTAATATTTTATTAGATTAAACACATTCATTTACGTAAATATATAATGAGTAAACAAATGATATAACAAAAATTAAGATGAAAAATAATGTAAAAACAGTATAGTTTATTTAAAAGTTATAATAACCATCTATAAGTATCAAAATAATTCATCTATAACATTTAAAAAAAAAAACTAAAAAAAACATGGACGATTCGTCTTTACAAAGTATGGCCGTTTTTGTACTATGGCCGTTTCATCTTTCCGGGGTATGGCCGTTTCATCCTATGGCCGTCATGGTAGTATGGCCGTTACGTCCTGCATCGATAAGAGGCTAGTTACGGACCTGTAAGTTCATTCAACCTTGGTGTTGACTGGCTAGCGATTACAGTAGTAACTACTTAGAACACTCGGCCACAGAGGCCCACGGCGTCATATGACAAAACTCTCATTATAAATCTGAAATGTGTATAAATCTGAACAACTAAATGAATTTTGTAAAAAAATCGAGTTGTAACACGTTTAGGTAACTCATTTTTACATTTAATTAAAGGATGTTTGATTAATCAAAAATGATGCTTACAAAATTTAATAATCCGTGTATGGTGGTTTTACTGACAACAATCATTTTTATCTAATATTGACACACAGACTTCATTTACAGAATCTAAACATTTCATTTGTTTTTACTGCAAATTCAGGTGTAAAAAGACCGGAAGTCGGATATGGAAAAGTAAATATCGATCTTAAAAATATTAACGGAGAAACGACGAAATATTTTACGCATTTTACTTTTGCAATTGTTCTTAAAAATACAATAACAATGCTGTCTTCATATTTTTTTTTATTTTCTCGCGTTATAATTTATGAATAAATGTATTTTTACAATTTTTGTTGGGTAATATTGATTCTATGCAATTTAATAGCAATTATCCGGATTACGATGTAATTAACGCGAAAGTCGATTTCCTTGTTAGAATTTCACTGTAAATCGATTGGTGACGTCAGATGATGCTGACAGCAAATTAGTTAACCAGTTTCTTCTATTTTACTCGAAAATGCATTAACGCTGATTTTTTAAATTACGGTAAAACATGCCTAACACCAAGTGGAAATAGTGATGGTCGAAATTTTTTATCTAATATTTTTAAAAGTAGCAAAAACATTAGAATCATGTCATCTGCAAAATTATTATTCTACCAAATTATTTACCAGATCGTCCTTTACTGTACAGTTAAACCTGCTTTAATTGTCACCTTGTTTCAGCGGTCACCTGCCTCTATAGCTCACTTTCAGATTCTCCTTAACAATTTCACTAAATATACATGTACATGTAACTCTTCAGCGATGACTGAATCCAGGTCCGTTCACCATGATTCATGTTCGATTAGATTCATGTTTGCCCTGATTCGCTTTTGCCCTAGTACCTGTTCGCCCTGATACATGTTCCCCCTGGGTCCACTTTCCCTGATTTTATTTGTTTTCCTTTTTTGCTGTCTAGTGCATAATGTTTATTATCTGAACAGAATATGTTTAACCCTCTTGCTGCCATATGTTTTTCAGTGTTGCATTTCATGTGCCAGGAAACATGACTGCTCGATGTTTGTGATGTGACATGCCAAACAATGACGTCATTCGATATATGAAGTCATGTCGTAATGATCATTATATTTGAGAGCCATTGCAGAAACATATTGCACTTTTTAATTTTTTTATTTTTAAAGAATTTCATCAATGATCATGATGATGAGAAGCTTGCATAAATTAGAACATGGACATATATGTCCCTATGGCACAGTCGGTCTGGACATATGTGTCCCTCTGGCAGCAAGAGGGTTAAGTGTGTTGAAATATTTGCCAAATATTTGTATTGCTGCAACCAATTCATTAGTTTCCCTTTGATATGCATAGACTAATAGAATATATTTATTGATGTTTGTTAACAAAAATATTCTTTACACCTTACCGAGATTCCCAGCTGACTAGAGTATCTGTCTCGCTTGAACTATTGACATCGTACAACAATCACTTTTCCCAGGTCAGATATTTTGTATTATTGATGTCAAAATTTTTCAGGAACCTGTGTGATGTCCAGTAATATCAGACGAATACCGATAAGGTGTATTCAGTCACTATATGCAGTATAACTGAGACTACTATAATACATGTTTTATAAGTATAATAATAAAGTTGGGAGAACAAAACAAAGGCAAACTAATTCAGGGCAAATGGATCCAGGTCAAACATGTAATCAGGGCGAACAGACCCGATACTGTGATGACGTTTCTAACACCTGGTCCAAAATTTGGTTGCTTATATAAGGATTCGCTGAATCGTGACTTGAACCCCCCCTTTAAGGTCATTCAGCGGGCCCCCCTTATGAATAGTTCTGGATCCGCCACTGTGGTCTGTTCATGTTCACTCCCATCACTCCTTCCAATTTGCACTCTACAGGTTGGAATCTCACAATCATTCACAGCCTTATTTTATTCAATTTTATGTTGAATACAAAGATGTTTATATTTTTATGAATTCATGATTTTTTTAAATGAAATGTATTTTTGTGATTAGATGATATATTATTACTTTTAATTTATTAAGGATACTGTTCATTGGTATTTACAAAGCCAATTTGGTATTATTGACTTTTGTTATGTGTTCCATGTAAAATAAAATACAATTTAGCTTGGTAGAAGTAAAATCAATGAAGATTTTTTTTGAAAATGAAAGAGAAAGATTAATTGATTTAAACAGTTTATAATGAGTTTGATAGCCGTTTGGAACCTTCTGCCTTTCTTTTACATGTCTTCCAGACAAAAAACTTAGTCTTTGATCATTATGAAAATAGTCATTATCCATTTCGTCGAAATAATTCACAAAAGAAAAACTGTTAATGTTTTTAGAATGTCATCTTTTATTTCACTTGTTTAAAGCAAAATCTTAAAGGAGTGGCACACAAAATAACAGCCAGATTAATGCACAAATATGAACAGAAATAAAATGATATACAGCATCAAAAGACAACCACTGCAACAGCTGGTTTCTGACTTGGAACTGGCTTGAGTTTATAAAGCCAGATCGAGCTTGGACAAAATATATTTGATTAAACAGTGGAATGATAATATATTAATTTTGAAATGTACTAAGATGACATTAAATTGGTGTTTATTTTCAGTTGCAGATTCCATAATGATAGAATGAGTGCAGGTCCCCTTGTTGTTGAGATTATATGTACGTGTACTAAGATGACATTAAATTGGTGTTTATTTTCAGTTGCAGATTCCATAATGATAGAATTAGTGCAGGTCCCCTTGTTGTTGAGATTAAATGTATGTGTACTAAGATGACATTAAATTGGTGTTTATTTTCAGTTGCAGATTCCATAATGATAGTATGAGTGCAGGTCCCCTTGTTGTTGAGATTATATGTACGTGTACTAAGATGACATTAAATTGGTGTTTATTTTCAGTTGCAGATTCCATAATGATGGTATGAGTGCAGGTCCCCTTGTTGTTGAGATTATATGTACGTGTACTAAGATGACATTAAATTGGTGTTTATTTTCAGTTGCAGATTCCATAATGATAGAATGAGTGCAGGTCCCCTTGTTGTTGAGATTATATGTACGTGTTGTTTAGCTGCCTTTTTATTACATCGCTATGGTGACCTAAGGAAGAATCATGCATTGACAACGTTAGCAACATTTGTGGCATGGTACTTCTCCTTTCTGATAGTGTTTGTTTTACCTTTAGACGTTTCTTCAGTAAGTATCACTTTCACATTAGTTACAAATGAATTGTAATTCGATATAAATTTGTTAATTTACAAATGTATGCAAATATCTTCTCTTGTTGATGACAGGTAATAGTTTTTTAACCTATTTACATGAATGTAGGGAGCTTTGAAAGATACTAACTTTAAATGTTCAACACATTTTGTACCTTACTTGTACAGGTAAAAAAAATATATGTACTTTTCAGATTTTAATTTGACCAAATTTGTTTTTGCTGTCTGTCCCAATTTTTTCAGAGCCAACAATTATTTTTCAAAATAGTGTATATGTACAAATGTATATATTAAGTTTTTAAATTGTTAAGTTTCTAGAGAGCCCTTGTATTATACATGTAACTTTGAATTATTTCAGACATTTTACAGACAATGCCTTCAAGACAACCAGCCTCCTGCAGTGACAACTTCAATCCCATCTAATACCACAAGTACCACAAATGCCACTACAACACCAGGACCAACACCTTCACAGAAATATAGTGCAGAATCTTCTCCATGTCAAAAACCTCTCAGTCATGTACCAGATAATGTTTTACCTGCACTTTGGCATGTTGTATATTGGTCGTCTCAATTCCTTACATGGTAAGATTCTGTAGATTCATTATTATTTGTTGGATACCAATTTTCGTGGATTTCGTTGGTACAGGTGAACCAAGAAATTAAATGTCCAACGAATGACAAATTTTCTATATGTAGGCTTGTATGCAGAATTTGGCAAAACCACAAAATAAAATATCCACTGAATATGTAAGGTTTCCATATTCCACGAAAATTGGTACCCACGAAAATAAATGAATCCAAAGTAGATAGATTATATTTTCTGTCATAAATATCTTTGTGAGATGTGTTAACATAAAAAAGAAGATGTTGTATGATTGCCAATGAGACAATTCTCCACAAGAGACCAAAATGACAAAAATTAAGTATAGGTCACTGCACTACCTTTAACAATGAGCGAAGCCCATACCGCATAGTCAGCTGTAGAAGGCCCCGAAATAACAATGTAAAACAGTCTGGTTCAAGAAAAATCAGAACATGTATGCACAGTTTTAATTATTTGTTTTTAATCTTCAAAAGCACACAAGAAAACTAATCAAAGCAAAAATTATCTGCACAACCATTTGTTTTACTCTTTTTTAAGATCCTTTAAGTGTGTGCTTTCAGTAAAATGCTAACTTAACGACTACTTAAAAGAAGACACATTCACATTTACTTTACTTTAAATGTTTATAAGGGTATTAAAAAGTACTTGTACGATGTAGGATTAGCTTTACAAATAATTTAATCAATGTGCTTTTTTTCTATAGATTTTGATGTCTTTTGGCTTTTTTATGCCGCCATCTTGCTTTTTCATTTTACATCTCTTTTTATTTGAAGATGATTTAGATTGAGTATATTACTTACCTTAGATTTGTTTTTATCGTAGGCTACTATTACCGCTGATGCAGTCCTATTCAACGGCTGGAGATTTCAGTGTAGCAGGAAAGATAAAGACAGCTTTGATAGAAAACGCCATATACTATGGAACCTACCTATTAATATTTGGAATTTGTTTGATTTATGTAGCAGCAAGACCTGACCTTCATATTGATGCGTAAGTTTAATAGATTTACTTTCAAATAGAAAATAAGATGGTGCCATATTAAGTATTATATTTGCTGATTTGGTATTTAATGCTTAGGATTAACATCTATTCATTAGCCAAACTGACATGTATTGCTGAGGTGTCAATAATTTTGATTCAACAGCAGTTTTCATAGCTAGCAAGAAGGTTGATAGCTAAGGCAAGTAAAAAATTGAGGATTATTGTTTGGTCAGTATACAACTATTGCTGTTTATTGGATGTCTAGTAAATAATATATTGTAAAAATGTTTTTCAGGCAAGTAGTTAAAAAAAATGTAAATACATCAATGCTTTCTATAAAACACAAGTCAAGTACCATTCTGTAGGATTTTCCTATTTAAGAGTTAATGCAATTTTACCTATTTTTGGTAGCTCTTGTTTGTGTATCTGTGAGAAAAACATCAATTTATTAATGCAGATTCTAAGATTCTAGTGCTAGAATCAAACATTTAAATTTAAAAATTTAAATAAAATAAAACGTATTTTATTTATATCACCTACCATTTAAAGCATGCTTGCTTAAAAAATTCAGGGGTACTATGATCCAGAAAAATTTAGCAGCAAGGTAATTGAAACAGCTTTAGACTAATAAATTAGTTATCATTATAAAAAAAAAAAAATATTCAGAGGGAATTTAAAAGTGATCTGACAGAATAACAGCTAGTAATTCCTGGGGTATGTTCTTACTTGTATTTTAGAGAGAAGTTAAAAGTGATCAAACAAATGTCTAGATATATACCTTGGGTTTATTTTTACTTGTTTTTCAGAGAGAAGTTAAAAGTGATTGGAATAACAGCCAGTAATACCTGGGGTTTGTTCTTACTTGTCCTGTTACTTGGTTATGGATTAGTAGAAGTCCCTCGCACTGTTTGGAATAGTAGTAAACATGGACATATGTTGGGAAGGACACAGTTTAAAATTTCTAAACTTAGCACAGAAAAAACAGAAGCAGAAGAAAATCTTGAAGATGTACTTGAGGTTAGTGAAATGCTTAACGAATTACTACAATGTATTTCAAATATTATTTTGTAATTTTTTTGTATGAATTTTTTTATCATATCAAATATTGTTTATGAAAATATCTTTAAAAATTGAACTTGGAAAAGATAATCCCCCTTCTACTAGTTTTAAGAAAGTTTTCACAATTATTAAAAGTTTACACTAAGGATATAAGTTATGTATATTAATATTTAGATTCCATATAATATAAGTAGACTTTATTAGGTATGATTTGATCATACATATAATTGTAATACCACCCTTCTATTACAGGAGATAAAGCAAGTGTCTGACAAAGTACGTTACAATAATCCACTGAGACAACACGTGGATACAGTCTTATCTAAGGTAGGGTTTGTTTGTTTGTTTTGATGGCCTATAATGTTTTACTTATACAAATTGTGATTTGAATGAGAGAGTTGTCTCATTGGCACTCATACCACATCTTCTTATATCTAAATTATGATATATGATTGGTCCCTTTATGCATCAGCATAATTAAAACCAAACCATTCATCTTCTTTATAAAATGAGGTTGAACTTGAGATTAGATTTAATACTGTATTCAGTTCATTTTGTTGTGACAATGTACTGTTATTCTTATATTTATATTGATTTCAGTGTCCAGAATCTTTGAGAAAGTCTGTTAAACCCAATGTAGATGATTACGAAGATTACAATGCTGCTCAAGATGTTATCAGTGAAAAGGCTCTTGTTAAACTGCACAAACGTGTGATACAGGCCAGCCAGACACACAGACGTACACAGATTCAATGGAATAATTTAATGGAGAAGGCATTCAATCTAGAGGATGAGGAAATGAATAGAAATAGTCCAGAGAGAAGGTTCAAAAGGTCATTTATGGTGGAAAAGGGGTGGTGGCGTAGTATTTATACACCAACTGTTGGTAAGATTGTTTAATGTATTGCTCTATCGAAACAAAATACTTCTTTTGATTAAAAATATTGTGTATTAAGATTTTGTTTAGAGTTTGAGTTCTAACAACTTTTTTTAGTGAATGTATAAGTCTACGCTTGAATCCTTGCTTACATCTAAATTGTTTGTGTATTGGTCATGTTGATATTCTTTGAGTTTGTTTATAGGGTACATGATATTTGAGTTTTTTGTAAATTTAAATTATGTAATTTCAGAATGGTATTGGAAATGTTGGGCACGACCATGGACATTTCGAGTTGTCACTGTTATTTTAGCAATTTTCTCTTTCATGGTTGTATGGTCAGAATGCTTATTCTTCATTAAATCTCCAGTCCTATCATTATTTGCTGTGTTCCTTAATGTAGCCAAGCACAACTATGACTATGTATACATTGAGGTGAGTTTTCAATTTAGACTTGTTTACATTGAGGTGAGTTTTCAATTTAGACTTGTTTACATTGAGGTGAGTTTTCAATTTAGACTTGTTTACATTGAGGTGAGTTTTCAATTTAGACTTGTTTACATTGAGGTGAGTTTTCAATTTAGACTTGTTTACATTGAGGTGAGTTTTCAATTTAGACTTGTTTACATTGAGGTGAGTATATGTATAATAATGTATAAAATGTAAAAGCATGATCAGTGTCAAGAGAAACATGTTTGATTATATAACTCAATAGAACAACCAGATTCAGATTGTTGGTTTATTTCTGTAGTCTACTTAAAATAAGGGTAAAAGAGATCTAAGGAGTATATGGCAATGAGACAGCAACCAAACAATGCAATAAATCAAAAGACATCTAGAGGTCAATTTACACTTTCAACCAGAGACAGGTCTTTACCACCCTGAAAACAGTATACATTTAAAAAGTGACTATCAAGACTTGCCATAGACACCAAATATTCCATATGACAAAAATCTATTAAGATGACAAAATAAATCACCTTTCAAATGAGGTTCTTAACTTTTAACAAGCATATGAAGATGCTGCAGGGTTGAACAGAGAATTTTTTTTAAACCTAAAGAAATTGAAAGATAGTTATTTTTAAGAAATAGATTTTGCATTCTAATTTTATCAATTTATCAATGATCATGGATAAAATCAATACATTTGTACCTCATTTCCAACTGCATTCATCAAAATAATGATAAATACATTTCTTTACAGCTGGCTTCAATTATAACAATAGCCTATTTGTGTTTCTGTGCCTACTACAGTGTGTTCCAGATCAAGATACTTAACTTTTACTACATTGCTCCCCACCACCAGACAGATGAATACAGTTTAGTATTCACTGGAATGTAAGTTTCTTGTCACAGATATATCCATGTCTATAAGATTGAGACATTGTTGTTAGTTGGCAATTTTCAAATGTTAACTGCATATTCATGTGAAAAAGTGTTTAGGCAAGCTGTATAAGCTAAATGAATTTTAAAGTAGTAAATACTTTAAAACCATGAAACTTTCAATAAAGGTCATGATTGTTTTTAAATATAAAAATTGAGTTCAAAGCATGTATAGTTCTTTTTAAATAATACAGGCTGGGTCAGAAACAAATGACAGGATAAAACACAACAAAAGCAAGGAGGAATAACTAAACAATGTGATATATTGAAAAACCTGAAAGCTACATTTAATCATTTAATTTCAGCTCATATAGAGAGTACTTAATGGACTATGTTTTATACATGTATTCTTACAGGATGCTTTGTAGACTTACTCCACCACTTTGTTTGAACTTTCTTGGACTAATTCATCTGGATAGTCATATAACATATGATGAACGCTTGCAAGAAACCTCATACACTCAGGTAAATATTGTTATATAGTGAGATCCTTTCAAATATTGTGGATGTATCAAAAGAAAGTGTAAAGATACATTTAATGGAGAGATTTCAAAGCAAGAATGAAATAAAGCAGGAGGATATCAATTATGAAAAGTAATATTTCATAAAATTGAGAATGGGTAATGTGAAATATGTGAAAGGGACAACAACCTGACCAAATAACAGCTTATGGTGACTTGAGAAACACCGATATCACTCAGATTACAATTCTACCTTGACAGGTAAGTTTGTATCTAGCCTATAAAATACTTATTTAGCCTTGAGAATTGAAAGGTCAGTTTATCCCATTCATACAAAAGAAGTTGGTAAAATTGGCTTCATGCCATTTACCTTGTCCAAAATTAAGGTCACTTTATTGTTATTGTGATATTGTTAAAGTACAAAAGAACCCTATATTCTGACCAATGCTTAAACTTTGTGCATCTTGATTCAATTGTTCAAAATATGTTAATGTTGAAATTTAGGGGTTACTTTCGGCCTTTTTTTTACGTGTTAGTTTTCTTTTCAGATATAAAAAAACTATCGGCTTTATAGAAATAGACTCTGCTTGCAGGTTCTCTTGTTATTTGTTTACACCAAATTCTAAAGGATTATAATTTAGTTGCAAAATATTCTAAACGAGAGCTGAATTTTTTTTTATCTTTTAATGTGAATTGAAGGTTAAATAATTATAATGTGAATTAGAATGAAGAAAACATCTTGGTCCCAAAAAAAATCATCAATCAGGATATGAAATTCCAAATATTAATTTATTATACTAAAATCAGTTCATATAGAATAAACTTTTAAGATTTTATTGATTCCTTTTAAATTGAAATCTCAAGCCACTGTTTTGCAGGTTTAGATCATGCTCCAACAGAAAACCAATAAATATGACAGTACAATGTACTCTAAGCACAAACACATAAGGTCAGTGTGAAATAGACATCTAGGGCAGGAGCAAACTGTCAGTTATACCAAACCAGTTTGACTAGATCTCTAGTTTAAAACCAGTTTGACTAGATGTGTAGATTATAATGGTGTGGCCTATATTTTGACAAGGTAAATAACATGAGGACCTGGATGGGTTTTTTAATATCTGTATTCTTTAAAGTTTTAGGGCATTTTCTTTTAATAGCCTTGAAATAACTCTCATTCTGTAAAATTCTCATGAAAATGATTTTACTATTTAGTCTTTCTGTTACAAGATTATTTATCAATTATGTTCATTGATCATGATTATATTATCAGTATGCCTTACAGTTACCTAAGTTACCTTTTTATTATGCACAGTTATTCCTTATACTTTTGCACTGCAGTAAATTATTCTCTATTCTTTATTTTGATGTTCATTTTCTCTATTCTCTATTATTTTTTGTTGCTATTACATGTATTCTCTATTCTGTAAACCCCATTCTGACCCTCATAGGTAAACTTCTTTTGTATGCATGGGATAAACTGACCTTTCAATTCTCAAGGCTAAATAAGTATTTTATAGGCTAGATACAAACTTACCTGTCAAAGTAGAATTGTAATCTGAGTGGTATTGGTGTTTCTCAAGTCACCATAAGTCCACCAATGGGTCTTCAATGCTCCTCAGCTGGCCCCTAAATAAAAATGTGTACTAGTTCAGTGAAAATGGACGTCATATTAAACTCCAAATCATATAAATGAACTAAAATTAAAAACAAGCAAGACTAACAAAGGCCAGAGGCTCCTGACTTGGGACAGGAACAAAAAATGTGATGAGGTTAAATATGTTTTGTAAGATCTCAACCCTCTCCCTATATCTCTAGCCAATGTAGAATAAAGAAACACAACAATACACACTATATTCCTTAAAAAAATCTCTATTTCCAGATAATGGGACACATGGATGTGATATCTATAGTATCGGATGGATTTAACATTTACTTCCCAATCATGATAGTGCTGCTGTGTATATGTACCTACTTCAGTCTTGGAAGTAGAATCCTACATTTCCTGGGATTCCAACAGTTTATAGGAGATGATGATATGACACAGGAGTTTATAGATGAGGGAAAGAATATTATAAGTAGAGGTAAGTTAAAGACTATTTAGATTTATATTAAAACCTTTTGTGAGTGGAAATTGTTGTTTACATCAATAAGACAGCAACCCTGTAACACAAATTTAACAGATGCTATGAAATTCTGCCCTCAACAACAAATGGAAAAAATAATACAAGAAACACTAACCTATAATCAAAGTAAACCAATTACAAGGTTCCTGACTTAGGACAGGCACTATATTATGTGAGGGTGTCAAACTAGATTTTGATTGGTACTAAGCACATCCCCCTTTTTTACTGATCAGTGGACAAAAAAGAAAGTAAATCAAAATCATTTCAGTAAATGCACTTAACTCTCTCATATGGGTTATACAGTTGACATAAAATCTGTGCTAAATAATACATTTGTACCACTTATGGTTTTGGAAACATTTCACTTGAAACTTTTTGAAATCAGAAAAAAGAAAACTAGAGAGAAAGGCAAATAGTGACGAAAGAAAAAGAGAATGGAGTGAAAAGTTTGGTGTTGACTGGTCAAGTAGTTCTAGAAATGCAACAGCCAGGAAAGAGGTAGAAACTGCTGGAGATTTCCAAATGAATAGAGGTGGGTTTAGTTGTACATTAGAATTAAGACGTTAAGGAAACATCAATCAATCAATCAGTCCATTCAATTTAGGTTTAATCTCCATTTCCAGCTTTTATGCTTTGTCACTACATTCAAAATAAATAAGATTGAAATATAGGAAAGGAAATTTATTTTAGCTGTTTTATTATTTACTAGGTATGTCCCTTTTCTACCTTAGGAATAGATTACCTTAGCTGTATTTGGCGAAACTTTTTAGGAATTTTTGGTCCTCAATGCTCTTCAACTTCGTACTTTATTTGGCCTTTTCAACTGGCGTCTGGCGTAAATATAAATTTTAATTCTGGTATCTATGATGAGTTTATTTGAGCATTCAAAGATTTCTAATTACCTTACCCAGTTCACTATCTGTAACTTTTTTCTTGTTAAAGTCAAGATACTTATGATAAAGAGATTTGACTATGATAAAAATATAATACAGTGAAACCTGTCCAAACTGAACACTTACGGGACTTTGTGTTTTGTTCGATTTTCACAGGTGTTTGAATTGAAGAGGTAAAAGGAAGTTGATACCCAAATAATTTTGACACTTACTGACAAGGGACAATAGGTTTCACTGTAGATGATTTTTTTTGCAGCCAAACAGTCTGTTGCTAGAAGTCCAGACGAGAATGATAAAACTGGACTTCTACGTGAAGCCGAACCTTTGGACTATACAGCTGAGTTAGAGGTAGAGGACTTTAATACTAACAGAATATCACAAGGGTACCAGTCTAGTAGACCAGGCACTACATCCAGTAGATACGGATCATCAAGTGGATCATCTAGACCTCGGCCACCAAAAGGAATATTTGATGATATTTAGATACCATGTCTGTTTTAAGTTTAAATGAAATATCTCTATGGTTGTGTACAAAAGAGTGTAGCTCAAGGATGCAATGAAAAAAAGATTTAAAAATAATTTATGCACTTATGGTTATATTCTATTAGGATTAGTCTTTATCTATTACAAGACGTTTCATTCACATTATCATCATCACATTTTTCTAAGTCGTGATATGGAAATTAAGATATTCTGTCCTTTGTTCAACATACTGACCTTAATTTTTTGCCCTACACATGCGCTAATGAAATAATATAATGGTGTAAAAACCAAATACTTTAACAGATTGATAATGATTGGAATAAAGGGTATTGAACATTCATTAATTATAAATTTGATATCACATTTATAAAGATGTCAAGTGGTTAAAACCGCACAAGTATATGTTCAGAAAAATATGAAAAATTCCAGAGGATCGTGAATAATAATTTTAAACTGAAAAGCAGAAATAAGATAAATAAAGGGGCATGTATAATAATTTAACCTGAAAAGCAGAAATAAGATAAATAAAGGGATCATTGACATTTGTGTTCTTGTTATAAAAAATTAAAAGTAATGAAACACAAATTGTATAGGAATGGCATATTGTAATTCAGGATGTTCCACATGTTTTCTCTTCAACATTATTGATATGTTTCATCAATAGAGTTTCATATTGAATGATACTTATTTGAATTTGTCAGGGGTTTTTAAAATTTTTAAATATTTTGGATGTTATTTTCAAAAATATAGACCAATCTTTAAAAATTGTTCACTTTTTTATAACTGAAAATTATAGCCTGTGACCTGACATTTTTTTAGTTTGATATTTAAAACTACCATTAGTTCTTTAAATGTTAGAATTATAAAGTGATGATGGAGTTTCTAGTTTCTTAAATGATATTTATATGTTGTTATATTTGATCACTAATTTATAGACTAATTATGACTATTAAAAATTTATTATTGTAGCAAAGGGGTATTTTCTTTATATTATACTAGTCAATATATTATTTGTTTAACAGATAGTTATATACAGAAACCTGTTTAGACTGAACCTCTTCAGGACCAAACGTTTTGCCTGGTATAGGAAGTTGTTCTGTTTACATATGTTAAAAAACATCCTGAAAAAAAAATAGTCTACAATAGTTTTAATTAATCCAGGGTTCAGTTTAAACAGGTTTCACTTTAGTTATATGAATAATGTGGTAGTTTTAGGCAGGTGCCTGTTATAAAAATGTCATGAAGATAAAAATTTAGTTGAAGGGAAATTCTGTTTGATATAAAACCAAATTACCTTGTGGATATTATTGATTCATACATATACAAATCAACAACATTGTCCCTTCAGATTAACAGTGGTAAATGTTATCTTGTATCCCTTCAGATTAACAGTGGTAAATGTTATCTTGAATCCCTTCAGATTAACAGTGGTAAATGTTATCTTGTATCCCTTCAGATTAACAGTGGTAAATGTAATCTTGAATCCCTTCAGATTAACAGTGGTAAATGTTATCTTGAATCCCTTCAGATTAACAGTGGTAAATGTTATCTTGAATCCCTTCAGATTAACAGTGGTAAATGTTATCTTGTATCCCTTCAGATTAACAGTGGTAAATGTTATCTTGTATCCCTTCAGATTAACAGTGGTAAATGTTATCTTGTATCCCTTCAGATTAACAGTGGTAAATGTTATCTTGAATCCCTTCAGATTAACAGTGGTAAATGTTATCTTGTATCCCTTCAGATTAACAGTGGTAAATGTTATCTTGAATCCCTTCAGATTAACAGTGGTAAATGTTATCTTGAATCCCTTCAGATTAACAGTGGTAAATGTTATCTTGTATCCCTTCAGATTAACAGTGGTAAATGTTATCTTGAATCCCTTCAGATTAACAGTGGTAAATGTTATCTTGAATCCCTTCAGATTAACAGTGGTAAATGTTATCTTGTATCCCTTCAGATTAACAGTGGTAAATGTTATCTTGAATCCCTTCAGATTAACAGTGGTAAATGTTATCTTGTATCCCTTCAGATTAACAGTGGCAAATGTTATCTTGAATCCCTTCAGATTAACAGTGGCAAATGTTAACTTTTATCCCTTGATTGATTTTTTCATAGAACAGAATTATTATTAATATAGTTGTTTCATAGAAATAAGAAGGCCTTTTCTTATCCAAAAGGGATCATTATTTTTAATACTAGCTTCATGGACAGTTAGCTTTAGCGGACCAATTTCAATTTCTTTTTATGTTTGAGTCATACCTGTTGACCTGTGGTCCATGTATGTAAATGACAACATTGTGGAATAATCAACTTTTACTGTGACAGTAACACAAGTATTGGGAAATGCATAAATACATTGTCATCTATTTCTTTTAGAAATGTTTGATTATGAGTTACTCATAATTTCAAATAGGACACTGAGAATCTTTAATGTGATAGAACCTAGAATTTATTATATATGCACTTTACATAGTATATTTACACAATTTGATCTTTTTCATTATTTCTAGAGACTGCATGACCATGTTTGTTATAAAGTATGAAAGTTTTTTGTTGAACCATTTTGCAAGTATGAAATTGTGAAATGCAATTCATTTCAAGAGATGTAGAACTGTAAATTATATTGTCATGTTTAAATTGTTTTGTCATGTTTAAAATTAAATATAGGTTTTATTTTTTGTCAAGCTTTTATTTTAATGTTGAATCTGGATGTTGAAGCATAATAGTTAAAACTATTATTTAAACTTTTTAAATGGTCACTCTTATTGCAAAAATAGTTGCATAAATCACATTACTTTATGATATAACTTTTTCTGTCTAAATACTAGCACTTAAGGTAGAGCTTTAAGTATCCAAAAAGCTTTTGAATTGTTAAATATAGAATTTTTTTTCTTGATAAATATTATTTTAAAGAGACCCAGATAGCTACTCGTCTTTCTTCATTCCTCATTTGATTCAAGTATTTTTAGTCCCCTACTGACAAAGTCAAAGTAATAATTATTTCTCTGCTGTTGTGTATGATGCTAGACTATTTATATCTTTGATGGTTCCCTTTTACTTTAATGGCACTCACATTGATTCCAGATGAAAAATACTGGTTCATAAGAGCCTCTATAGAACAGTTCATGGAGGTTCACTTCATTAATTTATTAAACATCTAGCCAAAAGTAGGTTAGTCTGAATCATATTTCATACTTCATCAATTTTATGTTAAAAAATACACAAAAGCTCCGGGCTTGAATGAAAATGTGCATCATCTTAGAATTCTGAATCAAATTAAATAGTAGTAGGGTAAAGGAAGTAGAGGTAACTGACCATGAGGGCTCAGATTAATAAGTTAGATGGTAGCTTATAGCTTTTTGGGCTTCAATGACTTTGATTAATGTTTAAAGCAC
The DNA here is from genome assembly GCA_019925275.1 of Mytilus edulis. NCBI lineage: Eukaryota > Metazoa > Mollusca > Bivalvia > Mytilida > Mytilidae > Mytilus > Mytilus edulis. The sequence continues at coordinate 8,640,287 of CM034349.1, forward strand.
CAAATGATGCCCTGCCTTGGAACATTGCATAATATGGTGTAACATGGTTGAGTTATTAAAGCTGGTGGCATGGGATTTATATTCATAGATAAGTTAATCTATATAGTTATAAAATATTTTCTATAGTTCAGTAGAGGATGAGTTAGCATTGTCAAATTTAAATGTGACCAAAAGTCCACCAGGTTTGAAACATTTTTTTCTTAGCTGATATAGAGTTATTCTCAACTAGACTGAAATGGTGGCTTGAAATGCTTAATATATTTTCTTTTCAACTTTGCTCAGGATACATGTATACTTAATTTGATACACAGCATGAAGTATCTTTATCTGTTTTTATTATTGATATGTTTTATAGTCTTTTTTTGTTTGTTAAATACATTTAAGCAACTGTTATTGTGTTAGTAACAGCACATTTGCAAGAATTATTGTTCTAAAGATATTAGTTTTATTTCAGTGTTTTCAGTTTACCATTTATTCATTCCAAATATTCAATATCAAAGATATAATACATTTGTAGTTTTATTTTATTCTAAGTAGCACTTTGATTTGGTATTTAAATGGAAATAAAATAACTCTACTTATGAAATTAGACTGTATTAGTGTTATCCTTCAGAAATTTTAAAAAGACTTAGTTTAAAATTTACTTAAATTTACAAAAATAAAAGTGTATACATGTAAGAGTAAGAATTGGAATAAAATTGGACATCATATTTTGTATTGACCTCTGCAGCATTATCAGCTGTTATATACATATTGTATTTATATAACCTCTTTACATGAAAATGCATAATCAATGGCATTAACTACAAACTGATAACCATAGTTACAGATGTAGACTTTACTTTAATATGTTATTATCTCTGAAGGTGATATAGAATGGTATGGTTAGTGTGTTTACTTGGGATTTATTTACATATATATATATATATCAACGTTGTACTGTTAACACTTGAAATGAATAAAATGTTCAAATATAACTGATTATTGTTACAATGCCACCAACATGACAAGTGTCAACAACCCAGTTCTTATATTAAAAGCATTTTAGGACCAAAACATGATAATGCGATATGAATATGCAGGGGCGGATCCAGCCATATTAAAAAGGGGGTTCCTAACCCAGGACAAAGGGGAGATTCCAACTGCATTGATCGTCCAAAAAAAGGGGGGGGGGGGGGGGGTACCAACCAAATCTGGCTGTGGATAGAACCAACGACTTCTGGACCTAAGGCAACCATGATACCACAAGACTACCAATTCATCTCTTTTCCCAAAGAAAGTTATCCCCTACACCCTCTTTTTCTTTGTTACAGCATCTGCAGTATAACTTGAAAAGGTATTGAAATGCTGATTTAAAAAAAAAAAAAAATCATAACGTCTTCAGTATATATTGATTCAGAGTAATCTCCCATTTTAGGTTTTCTTGTGTTCCCTTGACCAGAACATGTACATTGATGCCTTTTCTTGAAGTTTAACCTTTGCTTGTTATTCCGTCTACTTATGAATTAAAATTGATAAACAGGAAATGAGAGAAAAAATGTTTGGGACATTGAGATGCAAATTGGTTTATTAGGTCAGAAGTGATCCTTTGCTTTTTAAGGAGGATTGGTGTGCAAATGTTGTTAAAATTAGCAAATAGATTATATTTTCAAACTGGTTCATGGTGAAGTATAATCATAAGAGACAAGTGACCATGAGCAACTCATGTTAGTTGTCTTGTGTACTTATTTCAAAGAAAAGTGCTTATTAACCATGCAATTTTGGCATCCATGTATAGTAAGCCACCATAAGTGATTTTTCTTTATACAGGAAATAGCTTATTATCTCTCTTCATTTTAAAGAAGACCTTTAATTGCTTAATTTTATATCATGGCGTGATGTTCATAAACTCAGTGATATTACACATCTATCGATCAATTTATTGGTTTTGCAATCAACTTCATCATGAATCACACTGTTTATAATGTAAACATCATATCTCAGGAGCCTTAACAGATTTACAGCTCAGCAAAGTAACGTCAATAGACCACTTTCGAGTTTGTCCTTCATCAGAAAAAAATTATGCGTGCCTTTGTGACGTCATTTACCAGATAGAGGGGATCGCCTGTATCCCTGCACTATAAAGTTCATCAAGCGTCTAAGTGATCATCATTGTGCAGGATAAACTAGAAAGAATGTTTGTTCTGTAGGTACTTTATCACAATTCCCTCATGACAGCAGAGCTGATTGTCAATTATGAGAATTCAATTTGCCAAATAATTCGTACAATATAGCATCATAGTATTCCAACCTCTTGCTCAACATGGGAATGGAAGTGATGATGCCCCTGAATGCATGAATAATTATCACTAAAACCAAAATTTTTGATCAAAACGCATTAAAAGGTGGTCTATTTTTTTTCATTGTTTCATAAAAGAAATTTTCAAAAGAATTTCAGATAAAAAGATGTTTATTCTTGGTAACAAATATATTATAATATAAGGTTAAAAATATGTAACACAAGCAAAAAAACAAAATTAAAATATAAAACAAAAATATTACAGGTACAAATATCAGATCAGCTGATCTTAAAAACAAAAACTATGAAAACAAATGACCAGATTGTATATAGACACATTATTTTTATAAACTGAGTCAAAAACTTCCAAGAGGACTAAATAATATCTACTAAATATATCAAATGATTTTGAAGTGATCATGTAGACTTTAAGACATTGCTTACAGAATATATTTTATTAACAAAATTCTGAATATTAATGCAAACTAGACTAGTCTGTAATCCTCCATGACAAGGTTAGCCCTGGATTCTGCTGGATTTCAAATCTTATATGGGAATAGATACTAGAAAAAATAATAAAAGTGAAGAAACCTAAATGATTCAAATATAATGTGTTCATCACCAAATGATTTTTTATGGTTTAAAAAAAAAGAAAAATTATAAGTGGGGCATTTTTTTTCATTTGACAAGTCGCAAGTCTGCAATATACAATATTGTTAGCTACTGAGAATTAGTTATTATTTCAGATTCTGGGAGAACAGCTTCAATATGAGAACATTTAGATTAATTTCTTATTATTAATATCATTAACATTTTGGACAAGCCTGTTAAACGTCAACATGAATAATTAGAAAAATAAAGTGCTATTGTATATACAATATGATCTTTTTGGCAGATTATGTTCGAGAGAGGATCAATTTCACCATTGTCATCATACATTAAGAACTTAAAATAATAAATGAAACAATGATATAAAGGATAACCAACATATCAAATACCCGTAAAAACTAGTACAGGATTAAACATCTATTATAAAGCATTTTAATACTGACTGATATTATATAACAAAATGATGATACCCCTTTGTTGTTTAGAGGGTTCAAAAGGTCACCTGACCAAATATTTGACCGTAATAATTAAGGCAAGTAAATTCTATAAATTACTACATATGGTGCTTTGCATCATTTTTAATAACACAGTTTATAAAAGTAATCATTTGGTTAATGCCCACAAAGCAAGCATCTAGCTTGGGAGAAGAAAAAAATGTCTGAGTTGTTCTATCATTTGTAACTGTTATTAACCTGTTTTATTTTCGTGTCTTTGTCTCTGATTATGTTGCTCCTTGAAGATGAATCAAACATAAGGAATTATGTTTGTGAATTAAATGAAAATAATGCCCTCATCATAATTTCTCACTTTACCTTTCTGTAAATTCAGAAATTATTGCATTTATTTTTTATTGCGATTTTTGAAGAATTGACAAAAATGCAAGATTAATTATTTCGATTTCAGATAAAGCTACATGCAGATGTATCAGATATCAGAATATCAGTTCTTATTTTTGCGCTGCTTAACCAGTCGCAATATTCAGATTAATTAAAACCTCGCAATAATTTCAGAATTTACAGTACCTAAATACATAATAGTTTATATACATTTTATACAGGCATATATCTTGCCTCTAAAAACCAGTTAACAAAAATTAACAAAAAGATGCACAGGATTTTAAACCAATATAATGGATTGTAACAAAAGCACATTTTTCACACACATTTGAAAAATGACACTGAACCAGATCCTTTTGGAAATATTTATTTGTTGTGGTTATGGAATACTTCCACATGAAATATTAGATACCAAGTTTTTAATTAGATTGACAGTATCCCAGCGATAATAATTACAAAAGTTAAAGGCCTGAAGTTTAGAATAGTTATAACTTAATTAAATTGTTATGATTTATATAAAAAAAAAAAAATTTTAAAGTTTTAAATTTGGTGGTTTACCCAGAAAATTCCCAGTGAATGTTCGATCAGATCAGAAAATCAGAAACAGTTTTTAAAGAACATAAAGAAATTTAAAGAGATTTTTAACCTGCAGTTTTGTGTGGCATGCAGAATTTTGTAGTTTTGTTATTTAATTTTGATTTAACAAGTGAAACTGTGAGCTACTGCTCCCTGATGATACCCCCGCCGAAGTGGATAATTTTAATAGTGTAAAAATATACAAGTGTTCGGTAAACAGGAAGTTATCGAGTGATGACTCTGAAAACGCATCACACGGTATAGCTGACTTATTTAAACCTTGAAACCAAATTTCAGAAATCCTTGTATAATAGTTCCTGAGAAAATTGTGACGAAATTTTTTTACTTGGCTATCATGTGTAAAATCATACAAGTGTTCGGTAAACAGGAAGTGTGGCGAGTGATGAATCTGAAAACGCATCACACGGTTTAACTCACTTATATTAAGCCTGAAACCAAATTTCGAAAATCCTTGTAGTGTAGTTCCTGAGAAAAATGTGACGGAAATTTTCAACTTGGCTATCATGTTTAAAATCATACAAGTGTTTGGTAAACAGAAGTTGTCGAGTAATGAATTTGAAAACGCATCACACGTTATAGCTGACTTATATCAAGTCTGAAACCAAATATCAGAAATCCTGGTAGTGCAGTTCCTGAGAAAAATGTGACGAAAAATTTTCAACTTGGCTATCAGGTGTAAAAATGATACAAGTGTTCGGTAAACAGGAAGTTGTCAAGTGATGAATCTGAAAACGCATCACACAGTATAGCTGACTTATATCAAGCCCGAAACAAAATTTCAGAAATCCTGGTAGTGTAGTTCTTGAGAAAAATGTGATGAAAAATATTCATGGGACGGACTGACTGACAGACTGACGGACTGACGGAAGGACAGACAGAGGTAAAACAGTATACCCCCCTTTTTTCCAAAGCGGGGGTATAAATATAATTACTGTGTAATCTATTATTTCCTCTTAAGTGCCATAGAATATTTTGTTGTATTACTTTTCATGCTATAGAAGGACATGTTGCATGTGATATGTTTTCCTCTGATTTGCACATGATTTTTGTAATTTGTTTATGTTCAGCAAAAGCATTTGGTAATATATTGATGATGAAGGACGCTCATAAGCTAACAGGCTTAAAAGATGCCTTTGTCAATTTACAATGTGCATATCATACTCTAACAAACACAGCTTTTTATTTTTCATCTGCATGTAAACAAAAATAGTAAATTATGTTTCAAACTGTACTCACATATTAACATGGCACACTTAAAGGGACTCCATAGTTTTAAATGGATTACTTCCCAGTTTAACACTTTAAATTACAAGTATTTTTTTTTTTTTCATAAAAAGGCATTTGTAAAAATATCTAACAGTAACATAACTGACACAAAAGCTAATTATAATCAAATTACCCAATGTATCTTAAGTATAACTATATATCACATAATATAATATCACATAACTGCAGCTTATTTAGTTTGTGTACAAAGCAAAAACAAAAAAGGAATATCTATTGAAAAAAACCAGAGGTAAAATATAAAAATAAAAAAACAAACTTTCTTTTCATGATTCTGAGTTCAAACATATCCAAGATTGTGATTTTATGTTTGTTTGTAAAACTGATGTACAATGTCTATGTTGTCTTAATTTCTTTGAATGTACCGACTCAAGATACCTTTAAGTGAAGCAAACCTTACATAATCAGCACCAATTTATATGCAGGTTTGTAAATTATTTGTAATTTGATTGTGGATTTCAATGTTAAGATTGAAGGAAAAAAATTGAGATCAACAACTTACAGTACTTTCTCACTATCCACTTTATAAAACCTATAATATATGTGTACTGTACATTTGAGATTAATGCTGTTAAATTTTAAAGCTAATTCAAATTGAAAAAAAACCAGTTTGGTAAAAAAACAGGTGGATTAGTTTTTATTTTATAAAAATATCATAATAATTGATCATTTAAACAACATCTTGTTACAAGATTTTGTCAATAGCTTCTGAATAGTAAACAGATCAGTCAAGATTGGTGTCACAGTATAAACTTAAACCAATATAATAGTATAAAAACATAGGAATGATTGAAACATAATGGAAGTAAAAACTCCCAAAACCAGTTCTATGTTAATTGTATGCTAATTTTGTACAAGTTACACTTTTTCTCCCGTCTAAAATCCATGATAATATATATCGCAGAGCCATCACAAAAATATCACAAAATACAATAACTTCTAACAAGATCACTTTATACCCTCATCAGTAATGTGGTGTAATTGATGACATTATATCATTGTGTATCTAGGAAACAGAAACAAGAACATCATGTTTGTCCTTTGGTCTCACAGCAGACTTGGCCAGGTCATCTTCTTCTTCTACTTGATTCAAGTCATAAAATACTTCTAATAAGCACCCAACACTCCAAGCCTGGGCAGCACAACTGTCTCGACAATACTGAAAAAGGAAAACTATCTTAAGCATACAAATACAAAAAAAACCATTACAGCATTTTTTATTTTTTTTACATCAAACATGGTCCTTTTAATATTGATTTAATCATCTTGAATTAACTCAAATATACACAATGATAAAGGGACTGAATTAAACATTACCATAAAACTACAAACTGAAGGATCAAGAAAAATCGAAAAGAGAATACATTCAATTATCAATTTACATTAATTATTATCATCCATTTAAAAAATTGAAAACAAACAGAATTAAAAGCCCCCTATTTTAAATCCCCCCTTGATTAACAATACATACAGATCCATGTGAATTAGTTAATTCTGGTAATGATTGCCATGGAGAACCTGTAAGATGCTCAAAATGTACTGTCATCTTAGATTTGATATATCCCATAGTCTGTTTCCTTATTCCTGGTATTCTCTTTTCTAGTTTGTCAGCAAAGATTAATTTAGCTCGTAAGAAGTAACCCATCAGCCAAACCCATTCCTACAAAATATGTAATAAAATATATATTTACATTTAAGGAAACAATTTTTTTTTAGGAATGATAACATTGCTATCCAAATTTTTGTGTCTGAAAGATGGAAGGGGTATTATAAAGGCTATATATGGCCCCTAAAGTGGCAAAAATAGAAAAGTTCTTCTTTCCTTTCAAAATCATGTTAGTTTTACTATTAGAAAAATAAATGGGTTTATTTAATCAGGCCACTTCAGTTCCTGTGATGTCACAATGATTCCATACACTTGTTAAACAGTGGTCTCGCTAGCCCAAAATAGAAGGGCGCCGCGCCCTGGGTGCCCTTAGCCGCGCCCTGGGTGCCATCATCCGCGCCCTTCTGCCCTGACGTCTTTTTCCAAAATTATCTTGTGCCGTTTTGGTAAAATTTTGTTTCATCGATTTCTGATCTCCAAGTTAATTACATATATGACACCTGTGTGATTGCCCCCAGGTTAATCATGTCATTACACTCAATAACAATGATAAAGACTTCAAAGGTGTTAATAACTTACTAGGTAATTTAATTAGGACAATGTATCTTTTTGTCATACTTTTGATGAATGTGTCAGCGAGTGTGTTTAGCTTAGGTCGGCATTTTCGATCTCCAAGTCACAATGGAAGAGCGTATATAAGTGAAGACTTTCATGACTTTAGAATTGAATTTAAGTCATCAAAATAAAACTATGCCTTTACAGAAATGCCTTCCATCTCAACTTGTTAGCGACAAGCACAGTTTTTTATTAACCCAAACGTGGTGGAAATTGATTTTGGAGTTACTTCCCCTGTTTTAGCTTATTACAAATTTGTGCTCTTAAAATATTATCTAGTATCAAAAAAGGGAATAAATTACCAATTGAATATATAATAACATAATAATGTTACCTTATAGATAATAACTGTCTTTGAACATATTAAAAAATATATATTACAATTTCTACTTGATAATTATACTTTTAGCAATCCATGTTCTAAACATTGTTAAATTAGTAATGCTCTCATCTTCAGTTCTTAAGATGCATTAAAAGCTATAATTCCTATATATATATAAAAAAAAAACACAGATGGGTAGAGTGAAGTTAAACTGTAAAAACATAATATGTTGATGAAGATGTACTATATCATTCATAACTACACAAACAATGAAATAAAGACTATAGTTGAAAAGCATCTTTATTTAAAAAAAAAAACATATACAGTAAAAAAAAAAAAGAGATTCGTTAACTCGTGATACACACAGAAACGTAGACAAAAAAATGAGCAGTGCCTTTTCTTATCATAAAAAGTGCCCTGTCCTCCACTGTCACCCTGCCCCTTTTGATTACTAGCTAGAGCACTGTTAAAATTAACATGTCTAACACGAAATGGATATTTTTTACACATAGTTTTTGGCAAAATAAGTAATGAGACAAATCCTAACCCTAAAAGTATTCTATCAACATTAAAACCTTTGTATAGACCTTGTGTAGCAAAATATTTTTGTTGTAAAACCTTGACCCATATCATTATTTAAATGTAAATTTCTTTTAAATTGAGTTTTTTTGACATATTTGTCAGTTTCGCATGAGTACACAAGCTTTGTGTAAATGTTTTCCTTTTGTGTCATTATGGTTCTTGTGCCTATAACTGGATTTGCATCATGCTTAAAATGTTTCATTTTTATGGGCTTAAATATTATTTCCAATATACTCACAGGACCATTATGGTAGTTAAAACCATGAGCTACTTTAGGATCATCAGAGTCATTGCTGTTATCATAATCTGCTACATATGACCAGTCACTGTAATACATAAAACTTATCATAATCTGCTACATATGACCAGTCACTGTAATACATAAAGCCTTTATATATATAATGCTACATATGACCAGTCACTGTAATACATAAAACTTATCATAATCTGCTACATATGACCAGTCACTGTAATACATAAAACTTATCATAATCTGCTACATATGAACAGTCACTGTAATACATAAAGCCTTTATATATAATCTGCTACATATGACCAGTCACTGTAATACATAAAGCCTTTATATATATAATGCTACATATGACCAGTCACTGTAATACATAAAACTTATCATAATCTGCTACATATGACCAGTCACTGTAATACATAAAACTTATCATAATCTGTTACATATGACCAGTCACTGTAATACATAAAGCCTTTATATATAATCTGCTACATATGACCAGTCACTGTAATACATAAAGCCTTTATATATAATCTGCTACATATGACCAGTCACTGTAATACATAAAGCCTTTATATATAATCTGCTACATATGACCAGTCACTGTAATACATAAAGCCTTTATATATAATCTGCTACATATGACCAGTCACTGTAATACATAAAGCCTTTATATATAATCTGCTACATATGACCAGTCACTGTAATACATAAAGCCTTTATATATAATCTGCTACATATGACCAGTCACTGTAATACATAAAGCCTTTATATATAATCTGCTACATATGACCAGTCACTGTAATACATAAAACAAAACCTTTATATATAATCTGCTACATATGACCAGTCACTGTAATACATAAAACAAAGCCTTTATATATAATCTGCTACATATGACCAGTCACTGTAATACATAAAACAAAGCCTTTATATATAACAAATCTCAAGTGAATGACATCTTAAAATATTTTGATAAGTATCTAGAAATGATCTAAATTCAACGTAATATATCATTCTGATGTTATCTAAGTTGATTCATCTATACAAAATACTTTTAAAGAACTTTTTTTTTAATTCAAACCTTTTAATAAATCATGTAAAATGATCCAACTATCATGTAAACTGAAGGTTTTATTATTAAGTAAAACCTGGTATTTTCATTACCTTGGATCTAATGTTTTGACACCTAAAGGTCCAACTAGAATATCCTGAGCTTGTTTCAGAGCAGTCCATGCATTTTCTGGAGTAAATAGTTCTGGTGCCTGAAACAGATCAATATATCAAAGTTACTCCAAAGGAGCAAGCAAATGATATCTTACATTGATGTATAATTGTTTATACAAAATTGACCATTTAAAAAACATAGAAGCTAATATTGTGATGTATTATACTTAATCCATTCATTGAACTACGAGTACATGCAACTGGTACACATTTCTTTTTAGATGAACAACATTAATACATACTTTTCTACTTTGACCTTTTAACATTATTAGTTGCAGACATGAACTGAGTCTTAAGTGCTTCTTGTTTTGAACAAATTCATTATTTCACATGCAAAGAATTAGACAAGTAAGATTGTCAACATTTCTAAATGCTTTTATAACCATGATGTCATTGTTTTACTTTTCACAATTAGTCTGAAATCAACATATCTTATTACTCTGTATTGTAGTAAATCTATTTTAAAAACTCACCACGGCCATAGCCACAAAGAAATTTGGTCTTAATTGAAAATCTGCAAAGAATGGTTTGGCAAAGTAAGAATCTTTATAGATCCCTCGTTTGTTTATCAGTTCTGGGTGAGGTTCCCTGTCAGGCATTGGTGTAGAGTTGATCCAAAAAAACTCTTCAAAATTAGATTGTATCTTTTCTTCCCATTCTTTGAATGTAACTTTTACATCAGCACCTGAAACAATATAATGTACCTTTGAAGTAGAAGTGAAACTGACATTTTTATTAAAAGCCATCTTATAATACATACTTGCCTCAGGTAGTAGCTGGGACATAATATCTTTTTTTCAAAAGACGTTTCACAATTACAGATCAAAGATGACATAATAAGCAAAGAAAGTAGAAACTAGTTTTTGGCCCCTCAATTTTGAAAAATATAAAGTACTATTAAATCTATTTACATTATCTTAGCATTTTAAAGTATGCAACGGACTGAAAGAAATCAATGCTAAAAACATTTTTATTGATTTGAGTTTAATGTCCAGTCACTCCAGTGGCAAATGTTACATGTATATTATGGTGAGAACATGTCTATGTGATATGCATATAAATTTCTTATCTAGACTGACACATTGGAACTGTTAAAGAAGTCATAATGTTGTATGGTGACATCAGAAGAAGAAGCAATTGCACTGATACTTAAAAATAAACATAAAATATTTTTATTTACAATTAGATTTATATAATTTTGACATACCACTTCCTATCTATTTGTTGAGCATTTATTACACAAATTCAAACTAGTACAAAAAATTCAAGGGAAGAAATACTTACCATTTATTTTAGCATTTACAGAATCATAAGGATATTTGCTTTTTGTTTTCATCTCTTGAAGCCATCTAACTGCTGATTTACTGAGGCCAACAAGTTCAACAGCTGATCCATTCCTGTAACATATCACATTCATTCATTGTCAAAAATCACAATAATCCTCAATATACAAATGTATGGTACATATGTGTGGCTGGGGTTAAACCACAAACATTCAAATATAGAAGTTCCCAAAAGTCCTTAACCACACATTTATTTAAAAGCAAGTCATATTATAATCAGACATAAGAAACTATTATCTTACTGTGTCAATAATTCTTTACCACTACTGTTTGATATATTCCTGTTTGAATGGTTTTACACTAGTAATATAGGAAATATGTTCCACTGGAATTTATATCACAGAAAACATGTTCCAGCACTGGAAAATTTGTCACGGAACTATTTTTTTTACCAAATGTGAAATAAGTTCCAGAACAATATAATACATGTTTTTATAATGTACTTGAATGATAACTTTAAACTCACTGATGACAAATGCTCAGTTTATAAGATAACTTGTTTAACCAGTGGAACACATTTCACAGACAAGGAACTTATTTCATCAGCTCACAAACCCAGAACTTATTTCACCAAGTAAGAAATATATATCACAAACCCAGAACTTATTTCACCAGATAAGGAACAAATTTCACCAACTTGGAACTTATTTCACCAGGTAAACTAAAGTGTCATTGTCAAAAATCACAATAATCCTCAATATACAAATATATGGTACAGATATGAGGATGGGACTAAACCACCCCATCTATATATTGAAGTTCCCAAAAATTCTTACCCAGACATATATTTCACTGCGAGTCATATTAAAACTTAAAAAGACAACCCATACCAGCGGCATGTTTGTTTATACCTTCATATGGTTCACTGACGGATACCCAAATCTCTTTTCTTTCATGAGAACTTTAAAAATCCCACATTCTTTAAAACCTTTCTACTTCTATTTTCAAGACTAAAAGTTAAACCCATAAAATAGATATCAAAGCAAATCCACGTAACCTGTTTCTAGTTACATATAAACTTAGATGATTCAGAATATCATCCTGATAGGATATTGTCAAGGAATAATCTTGACCACAAACACACTAACAATAGTGGCAAATTATTATTAAATATGTGCAAAGAAGCCAAAATCAGAATTTTAAATGGCCGAACAATTGGCGATTTAAATGGTCAACCAACTTGTATAACATACAATGGTAGTAGTGTTGTAGATTACACACTTATCTCAGAAGAATTGATTGATTCAATAGGATACTTTGTAGTTCATGATTTTACTTCCCTTTCTAACCATCGCCCAATTAGTTGTGCAATGTTTGCTAATTTTTTATCAGTGCCGTGTGATTCACACCAACTAGACTCTTTGCCGGGTAAATTTCTTTGGACTGATGAAGCAATTGCTTCATACACAGAAAATATACAAAGTCAAATGTTTAAAAATAAATTGGCAAATTTTATAGCCAAAAGCTTTAATGACAGTGACTCGATTACTGAGTCATTTAATTCAATTTTACTAGACTGTGCTAAACAATCAGCTAAATTCATTAATAAAAAGCCCTTACAAAAAATGAAAAAATCAAACAGGAAACCATGGTTTTCACATTCCTGTACTGACTTAAGAAATACAGTTAAAAGCTATGAGAAACTAGTTAATAAAAATCCACTCAATGGACAATATAGGAAATTATATTATACATATAGATCAAAATTCAGAAGACTTTGTAAACATGAACAAAAAATGTATAAACAAAAAATTTGTAAGGATATAAATGATAATATTGAAAAGAATCCAAAATCATTTTGGGCAATGTTAAATAAGTTGGATAAAATGCATGACAATGCTGACTCCTTTCAGGACATACCTCATGACAATTTTGTTCAATTCTTTAAAAAGTTAAACAAAAGTGATGATAACTGTAGTAGTTTCCATAAAACCATAATGGAACATTTCCAGCAATTAAAAGATAATATAGTTAATGATCCATCTAATAACATTTTAGACGTAGATATCACTACAGATGAAATAATTAAGTCTATCAAAGCTCTTAAAAATGGGAAAAGTACTGCAATGGATTTGGTATCAAATGAAATGCTTAAATATGGAGGTCAGGCTATATTAAATCCTCTCACAAAGCTGTTTAATTTTATTCTAAATATTGGCCAATTCCCATCTAAATGGAATGATAGTTTCCTAGTCCTTTTACACAAATCTGGAAGCAAAATGGACCCTAGCAATTATAGGGGCATTTCTATCACTTCTAACTTGGGAAAACTTTTTAATAGAGTCATTCATTCAAGATTACTGAAATTTGTTAATAACATATCTCTTATCAGTCAATATCAAATAGGATTTAAACAAAATTGTAGAACTGCTGATCACATATTTTCTTTAAAAAGCATTATTGATCACTATAAAAGTAAAAAGAAGAAAGTATTTGCTGCTTTCATAGACCTACGTAAAGCCTTTGATACCATATGGAGAGTAGGCTTATTTTATAAACTTTTGAAATCAGGTTTACCTAAAAAGCTTTTTAATATTTTTTCTGCAATGTATGAAAATACTACCACTAGAATTAAATTTTCAAATGGTCTTAGTACTGCATTCACTTCAGAGCGAGGTGTTAAACAAGGGGATGTTTTAAGCCCCACACTTTTTAATATTTTTATTGATGATGTTGTAAAAGATTTATTCAATGGTAGCTGTGAACCAGTTAGAGTTGGTGATTTGTCTGTAAATTGTTTATTATATGCTGATGATATTGTATTACTATCAGAAAGCAAAACTGGTTTGCAAGCCAGTCTCAATACTCTTAGTACATATTGCTCAAATTGGAAGCTACAGGTTAATGTTCAAAAATCAAAGGTTTTAGTATTTAACTCTAATGGTAAAACATATCTAAATGAGTTTTTCTATAATGATAATGTCATAAAAACTGTCTCCAAATATTGCTACTTGGGAATAATGTTAAAGTGTAATGGCAACTTTAACTTGGCTGTATCCTTACTAATGGAAAAAGCTAGGAAAGCATGTTTTAAGATTAAGAAAACAATTGGATTGGATAATCCTTGTAAACTTTTAGAAAAATTATTTGATTCATTAGTAAGCCCCATATTGCTGTATTGTAGTGAGATTTGGGGTGTTTTTGATAATTCGGGAGACAATTCCATTTTGGAAAAATTCCATATGAAATTCATAAAAGAAATTCTAGGTGTTCATTGTAAAGCAATTAATGCTGCTTGTAGAGCTGAACTTTGCAGGCTACCGTTATGCTCAAAAATATCATTTTCTTGTATTAAGTTTTATGATCATATTTTAAGGTCTGAAAACACACTTATATCCAAAGTTTTTCTGGCAACTGAAAAAAATAACCCCTGGACAAAGAAACTTTATTCTATTTTTAACAATCTAGGATTTTCAAACCTAGCTGGGGGAAACTTTTCTATTAAACAATATCTACCAAGTATTAAACAACGAGTGATTGATCAGTGCACACAGGATCAATCATCAAAAATTCATGATTCATCAAAACTAAAATTTTATCAACAATTTCATAATTCAAAGCAGCGTAGTTCTTATGTTGATGTTCTAAGTAATAGATTAGAAAGGTCATCTCTGTGTAAAATTAGATTGAGTGCACACAATCTTGCTATTGAAAAGGGGCGATATTTAGGTTTAGCCACTGACGAACGAGTTTGTAATGTATGTAAATCAGGTGAGGTAAAGATGAAAATCACTTTTTACTGAAATGTGAAATTTTTTCAAACTATAGATTTAACTTTAAAAATAAGATATTAAATATACTTCCTACATGTTGTAGTGAAAATCAGCTAAATATTAATAGATGTATTAATAGTAATTCTTTAAAAGTCCTGAAAGTGACTAGTTCTTATATATATAAATGTCTGATGTATAGAAACGAGATTTTAGCTTCTTAATTATAACATATTTAAATACTAGTAACTGTATGCTGTATTCATTGTTGTAATGCACTGTAATATGGGCCTTTGCCAATTATTGTAATTGTGTTTGTGCCAATAAAATATTTGTATTTGTATTTGTATTTGTATGATCATGAAAAAGAAAAATTTCCTGCAGCCATTGTTTTCTCAAAATTTGCCTTGTAGAATAGATCACTTTATATAATCCCTTGTTTCTATAGATAATCTAATCTTTGCGTAAATCTTAAATTTTTTTATAGGCAACAACAATATCAAAATGTTAGCTGGAGAATACTTAATCAAAAATTTAATCTAAATTCTCTTACAAACATGATAAAGCTACTATGGAACAGTATTTGTCTTGTATTTTTGATGAGTTTTTAAATTTTGTAACTAATTAGACATATATAACCTTGGTGTTGCTGGTTTTCCTTTGTTGCCAGCTTTCTCAGAACTTCCCATTTTATCCATCCATGTTCCACAGTTCCACTCATTACCACCAAACACAAAACCATTTTCCCAGGTCACGCCAATCTCATTGTTAAAACCTATAAGTTAAACCAGGAATCAGTTGTATTTCTTCTGAATTTTGGAGTTTCTCTATTTCAGTTTTACACATAATACTAACAAACATTGTCAATAAAAGCCTGGTAATTTCTGTATGTGGTGGCTTCGTTTTTTAATTTAATATGTATAAATATTGTAATTGTTAAATACAGAAAGACTCAACAATAATTAAACAGTGTAAGCATCACCTCTATGAATGCATCAACTGACAATGAAAACTGTAACAATAGGGAATAGGACATAATTTTTAACTTACTTATTTTATATTACAGATCAGACAACTTTTCTTGTGTCTTGAGATCAAAACAGGAACGCTAACATGATTAAGTAAGAAGTTATAAAAATAATATTTCAAATATAAAGTTAAAAATTTACTTTGAAAGGATGTGTTTATATAATAAAATAAAAAAGTAAAAGTAGCTTATTCATACCTGGATCATTCATCTGACTATCTATCTCTGGACCAGCTTTAAACTCTCTGTACTTCAGACCTACCTGGATCAATCATCTGAATATCTATCTCTGGACCAGCTTTAAACTCTCTGTACTTCAGACCTACCTGGATCAATCATCTGAATATCTATCTCTGGACCAGCTTTAAACTCTCTGTACTTCAGACCTACCTGGATCAATCATCTGAATATCTATCTCTGGACCAGCTTTAAACTCTCTGTACTTTAGACCTACCTTGATCAATCATCTGACTATCTATCTCTAGACCAGCTTTAACTTGCTGTACTTCAGACCTACCTGGATCAATCATCTGAATATCTATCTCTGGACCAGCTTTAAACTCTCTGTACTTCAGACCTTCAGCGTGTCTTTGTAATGCTTCCTGCATCACATCACATAATGGCTGATCCTGCAAAACAGTACAAATTTAGTGGAATCAAACTTAACAATAAACAGTTTAAATTTTACTGAAGTTTTATTATACTGTTCAATAGAAACATGAGATCCTATAACCAGAACCTTTAACTAGTTTAAACATATTTTATTGTTCAAAAGGACAAAAGTTTTGGACATAAGTTTTTCAACTTAGTAATGTCTTCTACAATACATACATAAATATGAGTGGACATTAAATATATATCTGACATTAACAACAACAAAAATTTAACGTAAAAACTAAGTCACCAACTCCCTGTTTAATTAATCTGTGACAGTAGCTACTGTAAATATAAATTTAGGAAAAAACAATTAACCAAGAAGTATGATTTCATAACTTACAAAAGAGCCTGGTTCTTGAACTTCTGGACTATCTGAAGGATATAATCTGTGTACTTTATCATGTAAAATACTTGTACCATCTGGGACAATTTGGCAGTAGTCTTGTATTGCCTGCAGCCACCACCAAACAGCATCACGACAGTTAAAACGAGCTCCTTTTCCCTCGTTCAATAAATTAGGTATAAGACCATGACGTAAACATCCACCATATGCTAGTATTATAAACCTACAAAATAAATCATTTATTAGAACAAAAATAACTCAATAGTCACATAAACTTGAAGCTTTCAAGAGCCTTGTGTTGCTCACCTGACTATACTTGGGTTTTTGAAATCATATAAAAAAAAGATAACAAAGCACCAACACTTCATCAGCACCTCATAAGGAACATTATGACATTTAAAGTTTCATTCCAAGCAGAAGTTCTCTAAGAGAAGACATTTGTATGCATTTTCCATAAGGTCCAATGTTTAAACTATTTCCCCCAATGTTGGCCATCTTAGATGATGGTTCAGCTTCATAGTATCAACACATGGCCAGCATCTCATAAGGATCATTCATGCTAGGTTTGGTTTCATTCCATTCAGTGGTTCTCTAAAAGAAGTCATTTGTATGCATTTCCCATAGGGTCCTATGTTAAACTAATTCCCCCACTGGCAGACATCTTGGATGATGGATCAGCAACAAAGTAACAACACTTGATCAGCATCTCATAAAGACCATTTATGCTAGGTTTGGTTTCATTCCATTCAGTGGTTCTCTAAAAGAAAACATTTGTATGTATCTCCCATAAGGTCCTATCTTGAACTAAGTCCTCTGCTGGCAGCCATCTTGGATGATGGACCGGATACAAAGTAACAACACTTGGTTAGCACCACATAAGAAACATTTATGCTATGTTTGGTTTCATTTCATTCACTGGTTCTCTAAAAGAAGACATTTGTATGTATTTCCCATATGGTCCTATGTAAAACTTAG
This sequence comes from Mytilus edulis, assembly GCA_019925275.1. NCBI lineage: Eukaryota > Metazoa > Mollusca > Bivalvia > Mytilida > Mytilidae > Mytilus > Mytilus edulis. The sequence goes on from CM034349.1 coordinate 8,658,545, forward strand.
TCCCCCGCTGGTGTCCATCTTGGATGATGGATTAACTTCAAAGTAACATAAAACTTAGTCCCCCGCTGGTGTCCATCTTGGATGATGGATTAACTTCAAAGTAACAAAACTTGGTAAGCACCTCATGTGGAACATTGATGCTATGTTTGGTTTCATTCCATTCAGTGGTTCTCTAAAGAAGACATTTGTATGTATTTCCCATAGGGTCCTATGTTAAACTAAGTCCTCCCCTGACGGCCATCTTGGATGATGGATCAGCAACAAAGTATCAACACTTGGTCAGTACCTCATAAGGAACATTCATGCCATGTTTGGTTTTATTCCATTTAGTGGTTCTCTAGAAGAAGTTCAAAACGTAAACAGTTAACGATGTCGGAGGACGACGAACGCCAAGTCATGAGAAAAGCTCACTCAAGGGCCAGGTGAGCTAAAAACATAGTTGAATCCATTATAAATTAAATCTGCATTAAACATTTTATAACCTAGTCATTTGCAGATGGCTGCTAAAACAAGACAATACAGATAAGACATTAAAGGATAAAAAAACATAAAGTATTTTATTGGACATGCTGGACAAGAAAATATTTTAATAAAAGCTTCAATTGATATGCAGTAAAGTGATATGGTAAGTGCCTTTGCCAAATCAGACCTATAACAGTCAATTACCAACTGTTGCCAATGGTGATAAGTTATTACAACCACCCACCAAAAGAAATACCAGTGATAGAAATGTATTGCTTCCCAAATTAACTTACCTGGCTTCCTGGTATCTACCAGTTAGGCTTAAATTAAAATATTGTTTGTTTGCCCTTTACCGACCGACCCTATAAATTTGTTCCGCCTGAAAATCTTTTATTTGTATTTACCAGCAAGATTTTATTTTATTTTATTTTTTCGTTCCTACCAAAAATCTTATATTTGTATTTCCCGCTCAAAACTTTTTTACCGGAATCCGGGTTTTATCTTTTTAACGTTTAAGGTCCAGTCCATTTGGTATCACGTGAGCGTTTGACACGAACACTTGCATTTGAACAGTTGAAGTTTCAAAGCATTTGTTTGAAATCGATGTTGAACAGGGTTCATTTACAAAAAAGTTCGTTTGATACAAAATTATCAACGTGTGTACAAACTATTTTGTAAACGGACGTTGTATTCTATGTAGGGATGGCCTTTTGTGATCCGCAGATCAGGATGATTATGTTAACGATTCCGCTATATTATTTTTATCCGACATGAACCAAAGGTAACAAAAGCCTGTAAAGTGGAGAATATTTGGCAGAAAAATCGCCAATTTTTCCATACAGATTATTTATAAATCCGATGTAAAATACGTGACAATTGAGTTTTAAGTCTTGTAGCAATTTTATTGGAAACAAATTAAAGGCACACACGAAATTTTAAACACTCTTAGGGACTTTTTCTACTAGTAATGTATGTCTGCCCGGACATATCTTACCCTTTAGGTAAGCGTACTGTCAACGTATATTTGTTCCACCTAACAGAAGTTCCAATAGAAACTTTGTTATAAACAATGCCATATTATCTGTTCCGTTAGGAACATTTTCTGTAATATTTATTCCAGTAATATTTCCTCAGAAATAATTGTATTTCCATTAACTTATGGCTTCCTGAATTACAGGTACCTAGAAATATAATGCATTCAAACTTTCAGTTCCAGATTAACGTTAATATAATCCTTTTTAATTTAAACAATGTATGTCATTGAACTTACTTCATATCTACCATGATTTCCAAATAATTCGCTTATGCAAGAACGAAATGACAAGGTGTATCTTTACAATAAAATTAACTACCTGCTCCTGACAAAAATTACCAGTTACCAGTTATATTCTTTTTGAAATAAATTTTATTCCTTCTCCCAAATTAGGGTTGGACCTGGCTATCAAACAATGATATTTAACAGCTTACCTGTAATAATCCTCTCAATGAAATAAATGTAATCCCTTCTCCAATTAACTTACTGGCTTCCTGATATCTACCAGTTACCAGTAATAATCCTCTCAATGAAATAAATTGTATCCCTTCCCCAATTAACTTACCTGGCTTCCTGATATCTACCAGTTACCAGTAATAATCCTCTCAATGAAATAAATGTATCCCTTCCCCAATTAACTTACCTGGCTTCCTGATATCTACCAGTTACCAGTAATAATCCTCTCAATGAAATTAAATGTATCCCTTCCCAATTAACTTACCTGGCTTTCCTGTATATCTCCAGTTACCAGTAATAATCCTCTCAATGAAATAATGTATCCCTTCTCCAATTAACTTACCTGGCTTCCTGATATCTACCAGTTACCAGTAATAATCCTCTCAATGAAATCAATGTATTCCCTCTCCCCAATTAACTTACCTGGCTTCCTGATATCTACCAGTTACCAGTAATAATCCTCTCAATGAAATAAATGTATCCCTTCCCCAATTAACTTACCTGGCTTCCTGATATCTACCAGTTACCAGTAATAATCCTCTCAATGAAATAAATGTATCCCTTCCCCAATTAACTTACCTGGCTTCCTGATATCTACCAGTTACCAGTAATAATCCTCTCAATGAAATCAATGTATCCCTTCCCCAATTAACTTACCTGGCTTCCTGATATCTACCAGTTACCAGTAATAATCCTCTCAATGAAATCAATGTATCCCTTCCCCAATTAACTTACCTGGCTTCCTGATATCTACCAGTTACCAGTAATAATCCTCTCAATGAAATGAAATGTATCCCTTCCCAATTAACTTACCTGGCTTCCTGATATCTACCAGTTACCAGTAATAATCCTCTCAATGAAATAAATGTATCCCTTCCACAATTAACTTACCTGGCTTCCTGATATCTACCAGTTACCAGTAATAATCCTCTCAATGAAATAAATGTATCCCTCCCCAATTAACTTACCTGGCTTCCTGATATCTACCAGTTACCAGTAATAATCCTCTCAATGAAATAAATGTATCCCTCCCCAATTAACTTACCTGGCTTCCTGATATCTACCAGTTACCAGTAATAATCCTCTCAATGAAATAAATGTATCCCTTCCCAAATTAACTTACCTGGCTTCCTGATATCTACCAGTTACCAGTAATAATCCTCTCAATGAAATCAATGTATCCCTTCCCCAATTAACTTACCTGGCTTCCTGATATCTACCAGTTACCAGTAATAATCCTCTCAATGAAATCAATGTGTCCCTTCCCCAATTAACTTACCTGGCTTCCTGATATCTACCAGTTACCAGTAATAATCCTCTCAATGAAATCAATGTGTCCCTTCCCCAATTAACTTACCTGGCTTCCTGATATCTACCAGTTACCAGTAATAATCCTCTCAATGAAATAAATGTGTCCCTTCCCCAATTAACTTACCTGGCTTCCTGATATCTACCAGTTACCAGTAATAATCCTCTCAATGAAATAAATGTGTCCCTTCCCAATTAACTTACCTGGCTTCCTGATATCTACCAGTTACCAGTAATAATCCTCTCAATGAAATAAATGTGTCCCTTCCCCAATTAACTTACCTGGCTTCCTGATATCTACCAGTTACCAGTAATAATCCTCTCAATGAAATAAATGTGTCCCTTCCCCAATTAACTTACCTGGCTTCCTGATATCTACCAGTTACCAGTAATAATCCTCTCAATGAAATAAATGTATCCCTTCCTCAATTAACTTACCTGGCTTCCTGATATCTACCAGTTACCAGTAATAATCCTCTCAATGAAATAATGTATCCCTTCCCCAATTAACTTACCTGGCTTCCTGATATCTACCAGTTACCAGTAATAATCCTCTCAATGAAATAAATGTATCCCTTCCCCAATTAACTTACCTGGCTTCCTGATATCTACCAGTTACCAGTAATAATCCTCTCATTGAAATAAATGTATCCCTTCCCAAATTAACTTACCTGGCTTCCTGATATCTACCAGTTACCAGTAATAATCCTCTCAATGAAATAAATGTATCCCTTCCCAAATTAACTTACCTGGCTTCCTGATATCTACCAGTTACCAGTAATAATCCTCTCAATGAAATAAATGTATCCCTTCCCAATTAACTTACCTGGCTTCCTGATATCTACCAGTTACCAGTAATAATCCTCTCAATGAAATCAATGTGTTCCTTCGCCAATTAACTTACCTGGCTTCCTGATATCTACCAGTTACCAGTAATAATCCTCTCAATGAAATCAATGTGTCCCTTCGCCAATTAACTTACCTGGCTTCCTGATATCTACCAGTTACCAGTAATAATCCTCTCAATGAAATCAATGTGTCCCTTCCCCAATTAACTTACCTGGCTTCCTGATATCTACCAGTTACCAGTAATAATCCTCTCAATGAAATCAATGTGTCCCTTCCCCAATTAACTTACCTGGCTTCCTGATATCTACCAGTTACCAGTAATAATCCTCTCAATGAAATAAATGTGTCCCTTCCCCAATTAACTTACCTGGCTTCCTGATATCTACCAGTTACCAGTAATAATCCTCTCAATGAAATAAATGTGTCCCTTCCCCAATTAACTTACCTGGCTTCCTGATATCTACCAGTTACCAGTAATAATCCTCTCAATGAAATAAATGTGTCCCTTCCCCAATTAACTTACCTGGCTTCCTGATATCTACCAGTTACCAGTAATAATCCTCTCAATGAAATAAATGTATCCCTTCCTCAATTAACTTACCTGGCTTCCTGATATCTACCAGTTACCAGTAATAATCCTCTCAATGAAATAAATGTATCCCTTCCCCAATTAACTTACCTGGCTTCCTGATATCTACCAGTTACCAGTAATAATCCTCTCAATGAAATAAATGTATCCCTTCCCCAATTAACTTACCTGGCTTCCTGATATCTACCAGTTACCAGTAATAATCCTCTCATTGAAATAAATGTATCCCTTCCCAAATTAACTTACCTGGCTTCCTGATATCTACCAGTTACCAGTAATAATCCTCTCAATGAAATAAATGTATCCCTTCCCAAATTAACTTACCTGGCTTCCTGATATCTACCAGTTACCAGTAATAATCCTCTCAATGAAATAAATGTATCCCTTCTCCAATTAACTTACCTGGCTTCCTGATATCTACCAGTTACCAGTAATAATCCTCTCAATGAAATAAATGTATCCCTTCCCCAATTAACTTACCTGGCTTCCTGATATCTACCAGTTACCAGTAATAATCCTCTCAATGAAATAAATGTATCCCTTCCCAATTAACTTACCTGGCTTCCTGATATCTACCAGTTACCAGTAATAATCCTCTCAATGAAATAAATGTATCCCTTCCCAAATTAACTTACCTGGCTTCCTGATATCTACCAGTTACCAGTAATAATCCTCTCAATGAAATAAATGTATCCCTTCCCAAATTAACTTACCTGGCTTCCTGATATCTACCAGTTACCAGTAATAATCCTCTCAATGAAATAAATGTATCCCTTCTCCAATTAACTTACCTGGCTTCCTGATATCTACCAGTTACCAGTAATAATCCTCTCAATGAAATAAATGTATCCCTTCCCCAATTAACTTACCTGGCTTCCTGATATCTACCAGTTACCAGTAATAATCCTCTCAATGAAATAAATGTATCCCTTCCCCAATTAACTTACCTGGCTTCCTGATATCTACCAGTTACCAGTAATAATCCTCTCAATGAAATAAATGTGTCCCTTCTCCAATTAACTTACCTGGCTTCCTGATATCTACCAGTTACCAGTAATAATCCTCTCAATGAAATAAACGTATCCCTTCCCCAATTTCTCATATATCCAGCACCAAAGTGAGAAAAGCCTAAAACAGAAAAAGTCTTCCATAGAGAATACAAAGCTTTTATGTTTGTCAAGATACTACAAGATAAGCACAAGTTACTTGATAATCTACAGCTTAGTATACAAGAGAGTTACTTGGCTACAATCTCATTTAAGGGGGATAGATCGTTCTCAAGTCTGAAGATCTAAGATAATCTGTTTACTCATATTTTCCTAGGCTAGGTCAATGATTTTGGCATATGACATCATAGTGATCTCACTCTACATGACTATGAGAAAAAAACATTCTCAGTGGAGAAGCATAATATGGAAAATTACCACAAAAAATAATCAACTCAAAATTTGAAAAAAGGGAATAAATGTTTTTATCTATGGGTGTGTTATCATCAATAGGTACTTAAGACTTTAAAAAAATGTCACGATAATCAATAAATCTTAAAATACAAACATGACACATACCAGCTGCTAATGATAATGTGGCCTCTTTGTCATCTTCATCTACAGGTGGTTGAGGTGGTGATAAATTAGGGGACAAGGGAGGCAACTTAGATGTCTTTACATAGCCACAAAATTGAACAGCTCCCATTGCCAATATCTTAAGAAAAGTGGATCCATCTTTAATAAAACTAAAATAAAACAAGTAATAATTATCAATAAAGAAAAGTATTTTTGTCACCATTTGAAGTACATGTACACTTATTTTCAATTTATACCACTACCCTCTTAGCCATGCTGTGTAAAAAGCATAGCAGTAGTTAATGAAAATGCATAATATCTCTTAATCAAAGAAAAGTATACTGCTAGAAAACCATAAATTATGAATATTTTATGCTATCAGGTATAATTATTCACACAAACTTATAAGGAAATATTGGTGAATAGACAAATTTGACTAAACATGACAACATTTTTTTTTATTTGAGGGACTTTTAATATAAAAAATCTTCATTTTAAAATAAGATCATCACATTTGAAGAATCTGCACTGTCAATATGGAATCCTATGATCTTATGATCTATATAAAAGCGAAGACACTTACTCCGACATCTGTTCTACAACCCTGCTACGAAGCACAATGAAAGATCCCATTATAATAGTGTCAAAGTAACATGGAACAAGAGACCTTGGCACATTGTACAGATGTTTAAATACATCATCAAACCACTGTCCTAGCTGTAAATAAAAAAAGTGAATCTTTCAAGTCAATTTCACAAGCCCAGTAGTCAGCACTTTTTGTGCTGACATGAATTGTCATTGATATGTTTATATTTATAAATTTACTGTTTACAAAATTTAGATTTTTTTGAAATACTAAGGCTTTTCTACCTCAGGCATAGATTACTTTAGCTGAATTTGGCAACACTTTTAGGAATTTTCTCAATGCTCTTCAACTTCGTACTTTATTTGGGCTTTTTAACTTTTTTGGATTCGAGCGTCACTGATAAGTCTTTAGTAGACGAAACTCGTGTTTGGCGTATATAAAATATTAAGTCCTGGTATCTATGATGAGTTTATCTAATAAAAACTATAAAGTAGTCAACTTTACTTAATTGCTAAATTTTCTCTTATTTAAATTAATTTCTTTTTCATTTAATGCCAGAAAATCCAGTTAAGATTTGCATTTTCACAGATTATTTTATAATAAGTAGTTACAATATATCAAAAAGTCCTCAATTTATTATCATAATTTTGTTGACCTTTTGATAATTGAATGGCAGACAGTCGCAGTTAGAAAAACTAACACATTTAAGTCGTTTTCCATTAATTCATTAGACATAAAAGTACCAATTTGTACCACTTTATCCCCTCAACTACAACAGTAATCCCCTATTGATAGTAAATACAACAAGTGAAACTATGAGCTACTGCTCACTGATAATTTCCCAGCTGCAAGCTGATAATTTGAATAGTGTAAAATGATACAAGTTTTCGGTAATCAGGAAGTTGTTGAGTGATGAATCTGAACATGCATTAAACGGTATAACTGACTCCTATAAACCCTGAAACCAAATTTCAGAAATCCTTGATATGTAGTCCCTAAAAAAGATGCGGCAAAAAATATTTATTGGACAAAAGGACAGACTGACAGACTGATGGACGGACAGACAAAGTTAAAACAGTGTACCCCTCTTTTTTAAAGCGAGGGTATAAAAATCTGTGTAAACCCTTGAATTTTGAGGTTTGAACATTTAACCAATGACATTTCATGTGGAGGAATATTGTAATCAACGAGATGTTGAAGTAGGCATCCATACGTACATCAATATAAGTTTATAATGATGAAGATAAAACTTAACCTACAACTTTTGTTCCTTCTTTGACTTTAAGTCTGTTAGCTATATACTGAGGAAGCCAGTTTCCCTCTCTGAGATTTCCACAAACAGCATGTCCTAGATCATTTCTTTCTCTCATTTCATTCAAAACAGCAACGATACCTTGAATAAATAGATTTCAAAGTGGAATACTAAAAAAATTACTCATACTGACAAAAATTACATCAATCAATGAAATTCTGAAAATGTGTTAAACATTCCTTTTTCCCCTAATAAAGTTATTTATCAAAGTGATAGGAGTTTAAATTCAAAATAAAAATAACAAACCTCTAATACCACAGTAAACAAAAGGACCATGCCCTGGCACATCATAGGCACCAAAACCATTGCCATCAGATTGTTCTTCAGCATCACAGCGATACAGAACATGATTGAGATCTGTCAAGGAAAGTTTTCCAACAATGGCCTGGAAATTAGTGGTGTCCCATGATTCATCGTATGTTTTACGACCACTGTAAGATCTCATCAGATAGCCAAACTGACCACAGAATTGTCGGATCTTTAATATTGCTGTAGAAGCAGCATTAGATAAACCACACCTACAAAATATAAGATGCATTTAGAAATATGTTGTTTCCAATTTGAATTTTGAATTTTTGAAATGTTCCTCTATGCATGATTTGAATTAAATGTTTTAGTTGATTAATTGTTAGTTGTTTGTTTAGTCTTAGGACAGTCACATATAGAATTTGAAAGTGGTTTAACATGTGTGTGAGCACTCAATCCTCCCCTATCATGGGAAAGTGGTTTACCTTTTATGTATCATTTCTTTTAAACTATATTACTTTTTCAATTGAAAACATTGGGATATATGAAAAACAATCATCTGACATCTTTCATTTCAAGTATAACGATTCAACTGATTTCCTAAACATGCAATACTGCTTATAAAACTTTTCTATTTGACAATAAAATAGGGATGTATAACAAATGTCTTAACATATCACCACTTTATTTCTGATAAGTATAATTTAGTGTATCCCGAAATTGTAAAAATGTCTTCATCCAAAATAGAAATTAGGATACCTACTGAATAATTACAACACTTCCAGGTGTAAATTGTTTAAATGATATTTGTGTAGTTTCTCCACTTTCTGACAAGGTAATATCCACCATTTTAGTTTGTTTAGGATCAAAGTTCTGTCTCATTTCCAGGTAATAATTAGGTAAACCATTAATATATTCAGAATCTTTGACATATGTGAATTCTTTCGCTTCTAGAACTCTTCCTTCAAACAACACTTCCTTAACTCGTCCTGTAAAAAACAAATGAAGCATTATTATTAAATTTATTAGTAAAACAGAACATAGAGCAACATATGGACCTCAAATCCAGCTTGAAAACAAGTGATGACAACTTTAAACAATTAATTGCATATTTAAAACAAAATGTGACGTTATAGCAGAAAATCAAACGAATTTAAAATTTCTTTTTATAGAATCTATATACTATAGTAAAACATTTAAGTTTTTGTTTAATAGTTTCCTTTTCATGGGATATATTTTTTTATAACATTTCAATGCATTCAAATACTTACATTATACTAACTTTCCATTAGAGACCTTCAAGAAACCTTTAGACAATGGACAGTAATTAAAATGCTGTTCCGTTGAATTATCACATATATATATATATCACCAACTATATATCATCAGATAAACTGATTTAAAGTCATATAAATGAGTGATTGGTGAAACATGATGTTAATCCAATTCTTGAACCAATGCATGTATATATCATTCAAACTTAATCTTAAAAATTTTGTCATATTTTACGCTTCAATATTGTATATGTAAATGCTCCTTTGTTTGGACGACGTTGGAAAGTTCCGTGCAGAAAGAACTAACTAAAGTTCCACCGGAACAAAATGACTAGTTGAAAAGTTCCAACGGAACATATAAACTAGTTAAAAAGTTCCTTTTTGCCAAATTAGTCAAAACCGGATCTAACAAACTAGCCCAAAAGTTCCAACGGAACTTGTCAACCAGACAGAAAGTTCCATTTGGAGAATTGATGAAAGTAAAAGCAACATATTATATTTGAACCTTTCAAAGGGAAACCAAGATAAACTGATTACAAGTCAAAAGGAACTTATCAACTAGCCACAAAGTTCCTCTTTGGTAAATAAGTCAAAACCGGAGCTAACAAACTAGCCCAAAAGTTCTAACGGAACTTAACAACCAGTCACAAAGATCCATTTGGAGAATTGATGCAAAGACCCACATGAGGAGGGGGGTATTTATTCTTCCCTCTCTTGAGGATACTATGAATACTAAATTTGAATGATAATGCAACTTATTCCGTTTTATGTGAGCTATGAAATACAACTTAAATTTTGCTGGGGGAGTTTGTTCTTCCCCCTCAGTACATCAAAGTATAAATACATTTTCATTATTTCCCCCCAAAAAAAGTTCCATGCCTCTTTTTTCATATTTGTTCCCAAAGAAACCCCTTTCAGTGTGTTGGGTATTCTTGTAAATTAATGATTTGCTCTTATATTTACTGATACTCATTCTTCCCCCTCTTTCTACAAAAAGGACGAAATATGGTATATTCGGAACGTTTTAACATTTAGCTACATTGTTACGGGACTTTTCAACTAGCTAATTTTCCAGAACTTATCGACAGCACTCGGAATAATTCAACTAGTTGGAAAGTTCCATCGGAACGAAATAACTAGTTGAAAAGTTCTGCCGGAAAAAAGTAACTGACGGAACATAGTGGCTGTTACATATAATCTTCCAACAATTTTCACTCGGTCTGTTTTTGTATGAAAACATGGCAGCTAATTAATTGTCATATTTTGAAGCAGAGTTTACTGATTGTCACCTTAGTAAACAATTAACAAAGAACCATTTAGATATGAACATGTATAACATGTACAGTTAGATAAAGGTTATTTGATGACAGAGCCAAGCGTATTATGATCACTGGGTTTTGAGGAGAAAGGTCATGCTGAGGTCACTGCTTTAAGAAAACATGTAGTCAAATTATTGTTTGGGAAGCTAATAATTCAAAAAAGTAAATTTCTTCTAAACTTGGTCAAATTAAAGAATTTTCTTTGGAAAAAAGTATATATTCATAAGTTTTACAATAAAACTATTCATTTAATTATAAAACAAGAATGTGTCCTCAGTACACGAATGCCCCACTCGCACTATCATTTTCTATGTTCAGTGGACCGTGAAATTGGGGTGAAATCTCTAATTTGGCATTAAAATTAGAAAGATCATATCATAGGGAACAAGTGTACCAAGTTTGATGTCGATTGGACTTCAACTTCATCAAAAACTACCTCGACCAAAAACTTTAACCTGAAGCAGGACAGACGGACGAACGAACGAACGGACGAACGGACGAACGAACGAACGGACGCACAGACCAGAAAACATAATGCCCCTCTACTATCGTAGGTGGGGCATAAAAACACATGCCTCATTTTTTTTTAATCAGAAGTTTCATGATTTTAAGTACATTTGTTTGTCAAGAGAAGGCACAACTACAACAGTTCTCTTCTTTTCTAATCTAATACAACCTATTATTGAAGAACTAGCATTTAGCACATGAATTTTCTTCAAGGCTTTTTTTTATGTTTAAATTGTCTGATAAAAAGAGGACTCCCATACATTATTCCTTAACAAACACTATATAAGTACCCTGAACTACTATAGGCTTTATATAGCCTGTTCCATGTGGGTCTTGTGGATGTTGGAAGGCTGTCCTAGCAACTAGTACTACAGAATCATGATTATTGGGATTATGTCTAGTAACTGCTACAACATCATCTCGTAAATTGTCAACATACACCTGAAAAATAGAACCAAAAAAAATGGTCAATAACTCTGTCATCATTTGAAAATTATTTAAAGAAATGATATCTTATCACTATTGTCATTATCATTCTTCTTGCAAATAGATATAGGAAGATGTGGTGTGAGTGCCAATGATAGTGTTTATGATCAATTCTCGCCTCTAAGTTTTGACAGTGCTGGTATCTGGAATGTAGGTCTTTTATAAAAGGTTGTAAGTTGGTTAATGTTAGAATCTGCATCATGTTTTAAACCTCATCTTGCAGAAGTCTTTTTATATATATATATATCATCTCACTTCAATTTATGTTTCGTAAACAATCGTGATTTTTTGTTATATTTTTTCACAAACTCTGTGACATTTTACTCTTTGTTTGAATAGACTATTTTCAAATTACTAACTTTTGAATCAAGATAATATAATTTGTCAATAAAACAACATGCCACACTAAGTTTATCACATTTTCATGTTCAGTGAAATATATTAAATTCAAAAGCCTTATTGGAAAATAAAGTAAACATTCATATACATTTCAAATAATTTTATAGTCAATATATGTTACCTCTGAATACTTTTCATAACCAAGTTTGAAGTGAAGTTCATTAAGTATTTTCTTTCCTGCTGTAATTCCAAAGTTCTTATTCATAAATGGTCTACCAGGAGACTCATCAGTTGTCCAGGCCATATACTTCCTTTCTTCTGTCACTACATTGATCTGCAGAAAACTATTTTATTTTATTTTTTGTGAAGTTGAAGTTGAAGTGAAATATTATAAAAGAAGACAATCTGAAGCACTTTTTATTGTTTAGAACATTTCAGTAAGAGTTTGAAAATATAGAATAGAATAGAATAGAATAGAATATAATATTTTTATTTACCAAATTAGGGCCCCAGGAGGGCATATAGCATACAGACAATATTATTATAAACAATAACATATGCAATACACAAACAATAAAAGATATGTAACAAGTGTTATAAAAATAATAAAATAAAATAATATACCACAGAAAATACACTCAACAAAATAGTAGCAATGTATTATTATTTAATGAATACTATTTTGACATTGACTCAAGTGCACCTGGTAAGTGTATTTTAACTTTGAAAAGACAAACATGAGGCATTAGTAGTTTGAGCGGAGAAATCTCAATATAAAAAAATACAAAAAAATACCCAAAAAAAACAACAATTAAGCACTCGCACATTTGACTATGAGGTATACTGCAAATAACTAATATATACTTCAACCTAACAATGTTATCAGGATCAATATAAATAAAATACACCTATTAATTTATCATTTTGTTAGTTACCATCTCAGAAATTACACCTCAAAATAAAGCAAAGGTTTGTCTCAATTCAAAATTTATAGTGAAAATAAAACTTGACTTTTATAACGCCTAAACAGTTGTTAGGGCAGTCTAAAACTTGCAGCACAGTGATTTTTTGCTCCATGTTGAAGGTCTCACTATGACTTTGAGTAAGAACAGGAATGAAAGTGTCGTTCCTTTGCCTTCCTGAATTTTAGCTGTGCATGAACTCAGTTTGAGTCATGGATGGATACCTCTTATTCTTTCTTTTCTATTATAATTGATCTCACTGATTATAGACATTGTGTTTGTCTAATGTTTTGTAATAAACCATGTGGTTATTAATGTAAATAAAAAGTAGGAAGGATTAAATAAAAATTAAACACTACCATTTTTATGACATATCATTGATCACATCATCTTGCATAGATTTCATAAACAGGAAACGTTAGTATACTTACATGTTTAGGAACAAGCTGATCATATCCTCTGTTACTTCCTACAGCACAACATGCCATACAAACTAAAGCAGCACTAGGGAAACTGTCGTATGGAGATCTCAACTACAATTAAGTTTACAAATCTGATTATGTATGTTATTAATTTTGTAATAGTAATTCCATTTGGTTTCTAAATTTATTCAATGAATTAAAATTCCAAATAAAAGAGTGTACATATTTTACGTTTTTTGGTGATGATTCACTCTAGTGTATCATATTGAGTTTAAGCATAATTTGCCTCAGTTAAAGGAGAGAGAAGAAAAACATTGAGTATAGAACTTAACATATGACTACCTCAATAGGACTCTTGTTATCATGAGTTTGATCAAACAATAAAGCATGTGCTGTTGTTGGTAATAAAGGTCGTAATCTAGGTTGATTAAACGAACCCACTGAATGACCTCCATATCTATGTATCAATCTGCCTTGTTCATTGGCATTTCCAACATTCAGTGACTCTGGAAAATAAAACAATGAAATAGAACTGCATTTTTGCAAAGTGGTGCTATCCAATAAGTTAACTCATGCTATATTAAAATATAAATGTTTAGATGAACTTCCTGAGGTATTATGCAGAGAGGATAATAAGATAACACCTTTTAAAGGGAAGTGACCATTATTGAAGAATTATTCTCATAAGTCTAAACATCATACAAAATTAAATGAGGTACAGATAATAAAATGATGACACTGGCAAAGTAATAATTTACCTACATTAACTACAGGGTGAATAGATACACACATACATATAAGAAATAAGAAAGAAACACTCAAAAATCCATAAATAGTTTCCAAAGGTTTTAACTGGAATTCATTTTGCTCTATCTTCAGATAATTTTTAGGTGTTGTGTTGAGAGGACGTGTTGTTTGCCTTTGACCATGGTGTAGTTAGTTTTTTGTCCCATTGATATCTTTTTCCACTGTTCATTTATTAGTAACTTTTATCATATCCTTACCTCTTATAAGTGAATTGATGCCAAGTTTGTTCATAAATATATTATCCAGATCTTCATGTCCAGTAAATAGCTCTGCTACAACATACAAATCAGGTCTCACCTTTCTAGCAGCGTCAATCATATACTACAAAATGTAGGTTTATTACAATAAGTGTAAGTTTGTTGAAACTTAACTTACATCTAGTTTGTTGAAGACTGCATGATAATATAATATATATTAATAATTTTTTTATAATACTTATTAACAATTCTACATTTGACAGTAAACATCATACATATAGGCTACCACTTCAATCGGAATTAGAAATAAAAAGTATGGCTTCTCTTCCTTTCCCCTAATGATATATGGTAAGCATAACTTTTGATGACAGTCACTAGCACATCCATGATACTGATTCAATTTGTCAGAAAAATGTGAAAGTCTTCCGAAGAAGAACAGTTTACCCTAAATTGGAAGAGTAGACTAGCAAAGCCCTTGATGAATATCAAAAGTAAAATAGGTACAACCTCTTGACAAATTCTTGTTTTAAATTATTGAAATAAATCAAACTTTTTCTATAAATGTATATTATCTCCACTTACTGCAGCTACATGTAATGGAGTACTATGACAGTTGTCTAATCGAACACCATGAAATATTCTAGCTGTAGTTTCAGCATAGTTCTTCATCAGATCCCATAAGAAGGGACAGTCTTCTGGTTTTTCTCCAAACCTTAATTTAACACTATCTCCCCAAGCTATAAGCTCTCGTCTTAGATATACATCTCTTCCTGTTAATATAAACCAATTCAACATTAAAGGAACAGTAAGTGATCATTTATTTGCAAACCATTATTTGATAAAACGTTTTTAAAAATATATTCTATCCATCAAATTAATATCCTTATCTTTGGCATGATTTGGGGTTCTATGTGTTTTTACTTATATTTCGAAAAATTCTAAGATCTAAACTGGTTGTAAATTGATTGTTCCCTAATATACTGTTTTCATAACACTACAACTTTTGTAACACACATAATGTGACATTTTCATATATTTTTAAACCCTTTAATTTGAAAGAGGATACTTTAAAGTACTAAACAGAAGAACACAGTCAGGGCTATTCAAGAAAAAAAATGTATGGGGGGGGGGGGGGGGGGGGGGGGGTTGGAAGGCACATTATATTAGTAATACATGGGTGATGGGTATCAGAGCAACTTTTCACACTATAATGCACTATAATTCTCAATTACAATTGTCTGGGTGGCGGGTGCTGACAAAAACTGCCTTCCAACCCCCCCCATACATTTTTTTCTGGAATAGCCCTCACATAAAAGTGTAATAATACAGCAGTTCTTCCTAGTTTTTAATTTGTCTAAAATGTCAAGAAACTAACCTGGCTCTGCAAAGTTTTTAAGGGGATCATCTCCCATTACCCAACCATTTACTGCCATTATGTGAGCAGCTCCATCACCATACATTGTACTCTCTTCAAAATCCAATGTTCCTTGGTGTGTTGTTGGTTGTACAAAATAACTGTCAATGAAACATTGAAAATACATAATTGCATTTCTGCTGATCTTGTATTGTTTATCCTTTTCACAGCTTATAGTTTCTGTCTATTTATAATAAGTTACTGCTATAATAAACAAAAAGATTTTACTTGGTCAAATATCGGTATTGTGAATTTGTCAAAAGACTAGGATGGTAGGAATTAGAACACACAGACATTCTGCATGTTCTTATCCTGTCAACACTTTGTCCCATTGATTAGGAAAATTAGATCATTAACCATTCTGTTCTATTTACAGGTCATATTGGTTGGATGGGACAAAACTTACAAACTTTATACAAGAATGATTCAGGCTAAGTTTAGTTCATGTCACTGTATGATTTATAAACAAAAATTAAGAAACTATGACATACTTAAACATCAATGGCTCCTTAACTGTAACTTTGCCTAGTTTAGGACCATCTTCAGCAACATATCTGTATCTAGCGTTTGCTATAAAGTTCTCTAATGCTTTTCCAATATGGTCTATGACCATGTTTTCTTTTTCTGTAGCCAACTCATCCAGTCTGTGTCTTAGCACTTTGGAACATACATCAATTCTTTCTTGACGACTTTGAACACCAGGTCTACAAGAAGCAAATGTAAAAAGGAATAAAATTCTGTTACAAATCACATTTAAAAAAAAAAAAATACTTTAAATTCAGAAATTATTGCAAGGTCCTTATGAATGCAAAAAATGAGACTAGGTGATTCACTGAGTATCAAAATATACGAAATGGAATTCTGATATCTGGTATATTGGTATGAAACTTTGCCTGTCAGAAATTAAAATAATTAGTCATTAATTTTTGTTTTGTCCTCTAAAATCACAATAATAAATGCACACATTTTTTTTCAAAACTTCAGTCAACAAGTCTCACACAGATATGTCTGGTCTCTTTCAGCAAAAACAAAATAAATCAGTAATCAGATTGACATCTGTAATACTTTCCACATATATGATTGTAGGTAGTTCTCATGATCAGAAACTTAACACTGAACAATGTAATCCCTTAACATCTAATAAAGATTTAGCCCTAACAATATTTTTCAAAGTCATATTTTGAATTTCAGATGCGGGAAAAAATAGCATTCTAGGTACCAATAATCTTTCTTCATCATCATTTTATTAAAATATTTGACATTTTTACAATGCAAAAAAACAAATCACTAAAGCAAGACTTAAAGGTAGAGGAAAATATTCTGTTTTTGACTGGATACATGAATGTTTAAACAACAGCATAACACATATTGAAGAGGAATTGAATTTTTTAGTAGATACTTTCTTTAAATTTGTACAATTAAAACTGCAAGCACAAATGAAGTAACTTTTTCGTGAACAATAAATCTGTGTATGCTACCGGTAATTCAACATCATATCAACAATTAAATTTCTAGCATAAGCATTTTTTAATAAACTGACCTAATCAGAAATCTTATCATTTGAAAAATATTACAAAATAATTGAAGCAAAAACATTAGCTACGTTGTGTAAAGCTTACCTATCTGTATTATACAGCCTTAATGCTGTGTCTAAGTCTATGGAACATTTATTACGACGGAATTCTTTATCCTGAATTATCTCTAAGACTGGTCTTGATGAAGTTATGAATCTGTTTTCTATAGAATAAAATGTTGAACTTAAAAATAAATGAAATTTCTCCTTGAGCACATAATGTTTGAGATATTATTAGGATATATATGTAAGCAAAATTTATTGTTCTTTTTTTATTAAATAAAAAAAGTTTTTTGTGATGAAAAGATGTTACTTTGTACTTTCTACTCATTATGAAATAAATAATATGTTATATATGAAAATGTTGGACTAAACAATGGTTCAACATGTACAGCATCACAACTCATCCAACAACTGTGCAAAATTTTGAAAATAGTATACCTTCAATAGCATATTTGAATTGTTTCAAGCATTCCTCTACATCTATACTGTAAAACTCGTGCAGTTTCTGCATTGGAAATACTTCTTTAGATAAGACTTCATAAATTATCTGGGAAAAAAAATCATTATTATATTACCAAACGTCTAGAAGTCTAAAAATAAGGAATTTCTAATGCATGACCTAATTTGGTTATTGAAATTAGGAAATAACTCTCTTGTTCTTTTGTAAAAGGGAACCTTTTATTCCTTATTGTTTTTTTCATAAAACTTTTATTTTCACAAGAGAAGTCAGTATTTATTGAGAACTTTTTGTGTTAAGCACTTCGTTTCTTATCATTTTCATTTATTTTCATACTTAAAATACATTTTAGTAATTTCATTTTTTTTAGCAGACCCCATAACTCACTAGACATTGCTTTATATTTTATTGTTTTGCCACCTCCACTATTGCAAGTTAAGAAATATAATGAATAAATATACAATATACAAAGGTTAAAAGGTAGATCAGATAATGCCAACGAGAAAAAATTCTATGAAAAAATTCTGATGAGAATATACACCAAGCTCACATGATCCTTAAAAGACCAGATGAGTTTAAAAAAAACCAGTCAAAGTTGATAATTTTTTGGTACCTTCAAATGTTCTTCTGTGGTAATTTCTATGGGAATTCCTCTATGTTTCCATTTGCCATCAGCTACTTCTACATTGAAATGGTAAAAGATCCTATCTACAAGGTAAGCAGGTTTGAGATGTGGAGAATTCTTTAGGTTGTAAACACATTCTGGATGATCTACAATCCATGGTGTATCTGTGGCAGTATGATTAAACACCAAGTCTGTCAGAGATAAAACTTTCCATTCCTTAGACATCTTCTGGACTAATTGGTTAACATCTTTATATGTATACTGTTTTCCACCACTATTGTACACAGGACTTAAATGGCGCTGGTCCCGTATGGAGTAGGCTGAATTAGATTCTCCTAACTCTTGTAATGGTGTAAAATGGATCATATTATAGCCAGACATTTTGGCAGCATATAGTTTTTGTTCCCATTCAGGGAACGGTCCAAGCAATTTTGTAATTACAGACTGACATTGTATGCAGTCCATGGTGATCTCATCTTCATCATCATCATCATCATCATCATCATCTTCTGTACCAAATGATAAAGTTGGATCAACCAAAAAGTAGCCTTGTCCAGATGCGGATTTCCTTGAATCCCTATAATTATAATCATTATCATTATAAAATTCTAGTACTTTGATAAATTATAAAGCAAATGTTGAAAATGTCATAGTCACCTGAAAACTTGAATTTACAATATTCCTAAGCAATGTCATCATTCTTATACGCTGCTGAATTAGATATTTCACTTAACCCTTTCCTCCATAATGACGCTTTTGGACGCCACCCCCTTTACTCCACTTTGACGCCTGTGTAGGACCTCAGTTGAAACGTTTTGACTACAAAATGTCTGCATCAGACTTTAAATTGTATCCAATATGAAAAGGATAGTCATGAGAATATCTGATTTGAATTTCATTGATAAAATATTCATTTTCACAATGCATTAATACTTTAAACCTGATGATTTTTTTTTTTTTTAAATCCTATGCAAATCAAGTATGTAAGAAAATAAATTCCATGGAGGAAAGGGTTAAACTGGCTGTTAAATTTTAATAGTACACTTTCAGATACATTTATAAATATACAAAACTGTGTTATTCTCAAGTTTAGGATAGGCCAAAATACCTTTGAGTAGATTTTTTGCCAGTTTATAGGGCCAGAATAAAGCTACAATGTATTAACTCTTCAAGTCTTATACAAAGGATTGGCAAAAAAATTTGTAAAAAATGTAAAAAACTTTTTTCAATTATTGATCTGGCAATGGAGATATATGATGTCAGTGATATTGTTGGCTTTTTTCAAAACTACCTCTACCCTTTTTTATTGGGAAAATATGCGTCATTTTCATCAAATTGGGAAGTTAAAAATAAACCATGAATTTGACTGAAACTTCAATTTACAGACCCATTTTCAAGAGTCAAACCCTGCTTTAAAATAAGACCCCATTTTGTCAGTGATGATAAATCAATAGACCCTCAAATGTGCACATATAGTCATTTTAGGCAAGAAAATTGTTTAAATGAGTGTTTTTCAGTTTGTATTCATGCAGAATTACTACTGAGACTGCACTGTTTGGGGAAAAAAATGTCTTTTTGGGAATAATTTTAAGCCATTTTTTTTTCAAATTGGGATTCTTCTCCAGGGGTAAAAGGCTTTATTCTCCACTAATTTAAGGCAAACAATATCACTTGATGTATTGAAAGTTTCAAGTATGATGATTACAATTTATAGTTTTGATGATACCCAAGCATTTATAATTTTTACATCACTGAGTCTGACCTGTCATCCACTGTAAAATAGTAGTTAAAGGATCCAGCAATATAAATGTGTACATCAGCTACTACATCATATCTGTCTATCTTAGAACCAGTGTAATTCTTCCAATATACTTCATAGTAAGTATCTCTGTCATACTTTGTATGTTTATCTTGTGGATGATTACAGAATACTCTCACTGGACTGGCATGAAGTGACGGACCCAAGACAAATCGAAGGGTCCAACCTAATACAAAAAAATCAAAAATTAACTTCCCTTCATACTCATAGTAATTCAAAAATTAATTTTATAAATAACAAATTCAAAATTGCTGTGTAGAAGAACCATTGACGGCCTTCGTATGTTCCTTCTGCCCTTTGGTTGGATAAATTGTTGTCTCTTTAACACATTCAACACTTCCATTCTCAATTTCAAAATATGATTGCATGATAAAAACAAATTTTCTATTTGAGTTTAAGAATTTTACATGTATATGAATTTGGTCAACTATACTTACAGGACGAACTTTACACAAATTTAAATAAAAAGAACCTACCTTTCTCCAGCCTGTAAAGTTTGAACTCATTGTTTTCTCCACCATGAAGGGTCAGCACACGTGATTGGTTCACAGCCATGATTTGTTTCTTTCCCCACTATTACCTTTAAAAAGCTACAAAAGTTGAAAACTGAAAAACTTTGTCATATAAAAATGTAATTTGTAAATAAGGTTTCAACAAACAAAAAAAAGTGGAAATGGGGCAGCAAGATGGCCTTTAATTATACTCCTAAAACTGATTTTATTCTATAATAAATAAATTTGGTGTATTAACTGTCTTCTGATTGGTTAAAATTATTAGTTTTATTTTCAATGTTGTCAATTTTGATGGCAACACGCCCACTCTGACGTTGTGTATTCATACACCAACATGTGTATATGTTGTTATTGTTTATATAAATAATATAAAACGTTCTTTGAGCCTTATTTTTGATAGAAGTTTATTTATAATGAATGGCAATAATTTATTTTGTTTTTATTGATCCATAAGACTAATTTTTGACTCTTCACATTTGACATAAGAAGAAGTCAAAAATTAGTTTTATGGTTCAATAAATTCAAAATACAAAATGTAGATAATAGCCATTCATTAAAGATTAATTCGTTTCTATGTCAAAAAAGACCAGCCATGGTTTTATCTGCATTGATACAGGAAGTCTTTTATGTAAATGCAATATTTCAGTTTAAAAATCTATGACTTGTTCTGATTTTTTGTTATTTAGCTATAAAATAGATTTTATGTTACAGGAGAGCATGATTCTTATTACTATTAGAAAATTACATTCAAATCATTGCTCTGATCAACTGAGCTAAAGAAGTACTGGTACATTTTGTAATTCCCTAGTTCACCTATTTAGGTAGACAGAATAATTTGTCTGTGTTCTTTTTTGACATTTCATATTTCCATTTCATCATTTGGATTTTTTTTTTTTTTTTTCGTCCTTAAAAAAATCAAAAAGGTCAAAATGAGGAAAATAAAAATGGGAAGGGTGAAATATGGACACAGGAGACAGAAAAAAACAGACTGACCAAATATACGTCCCAGATTACTCTGACGTCTAACGGCTGTTTTGCCAGACAAGCTGGGGCCGTGGGACGTCAGAGCTCGTCCCATATCAAAAAGTGGATATTTGCCCACCCAAAATAGATGCGCTGCTTCGTCGCTTCTGGTGCCGACTGACGGCCTTGGAATTATATAAATCGGGCATCAATCTGTTCATTTTTCATTTATCTTTTCATTTATGTAAGTTTCACTTACCTGCCAACCTTTATTTTCTCATTATTAGACAGTTTTCACAGTGACCATCGATTTCAGCATTTTGACTTTCACTTTCAAATGGACGTCAAGTTATGAGAGAGTTCGTGGTCTCGAGACTCAAAATATGCAAATATTTATATTTTTTCACCTCCTTTTTAGGAGATCGATGATTAACATTTAGCAGCCAACCATGATTTTTCACCTCCTTTACAGGAGATAGGTATGAAGCATTTAGTTCCGACCACGTTACAATCGGAAGCTCTCGGACATTTATATAACTTGCATCGTAAATGAACGAGGTATTACATTATGGTCATTTGCATAAATCATCACTGTTTTCTCGTGGTCACGTGATAATCTTTGAAATGAAAGGCAAAATGCCGAAATCGATGGGTCACTGTGAAAACTGTCTAATGATGAGAAAATAAAAGTTGGCAGGTAGGTGAAACTTACATAAATGAAGAGATAAATGAAAAATGAACAGATTGATGCCCGATTTATATAATTCCAAGGCCGTCAGTCGGCACCAGAAGCGACGAAGCAGCGCATCTATTTTGGGTGGGCAAATATCCACTTTTTGATATGGGACGAGCTCTGACGTCCCACAGCCCCAGCTTGTCTGGCAAAACAGCCGTTGGACGTCAGAGTTATCTCGGACTAACCAAATATAAATAAACACCTGCTGAAATTATTTTTAATTGGAATTGTATTTGTTTCTACTCACCTCTGAGGGGGAATAGGACCTTTATCGGGACTCCGGGATCGGGTGTTTTTAAGCCCGGGATTTCGGGATCATGACCCCTCCTATCCCCCCTCACCTCTTTTATAACATGTATCTAACGATTACTATGAGTAGTGCACAAAATATATCGGGCATAATCTGCATCCACTAACAAAAAATATTTTTACCTTTATCAGTTTGTGTTTATTTAGAAATAATGTGCAGTTTTGCTGAAGGTCAATTGCGCTTCAAGCTAATGCAGTTTAAGTGTGTCAATGCAAAAGTGCATCCACGTCAGTTTCCACTTTTGACAAGTTTTGTGCATATTTCCTATTATTTGGAAACGCAAAATCCCTCAAACAGGATGTCTTTTTTTTAGCACAGTACCTCAGAACATTAGATATACCCTTGTGGGAAAATACTCACAAAAATGTCTTTACATTATAATGTATTCCTAGGGAAGTTGGTTTGTCACTAAGTTTTCCTCACTTTGATAAATTCGTCTGCCAAACCTGACCTAACTTTGACCTGTTAACCCTCAGCTTCAAGGTCGTCTGAATTAGTTCGAAAATAATGAACAGGTAATCTAAAGAGAATATATATTTTAGAATTTGTTATGTCCAATATTTACTTTTTATTTTCTAATTTATGTAGCAACATTATTTATTTTAGAATAATATTATTCATAAAATTTCAGAATAATATCCGAAACAAAAATATATATTAAGGGACGTAACTGATGTGTTACTACAAAAACGTCTCATTTTCATTTTCACCAACTATTTTGCTTGAAATCGAGTACCTTCATTTAAAAAAATGGTAAAATCAAATAATGTTATACATTTATATGTAATATACCGTTAAACAAAGGACTAAAGAGGGTGGGACAAATTTTCTCACCCAACAGAACTGCAAGAGAAAAATATATGAGATAAAAAATGTGTTTAGTCTTTAGATAACTGATTATGTGATAAGGATTGGTATAGTGACACTATAAAAATCCTTGGTATAAACTATAGTGTCATTAGTAATTTAAATATTAGTGATGAGATTTAATCCTATTCCAGATAATCATGATGCGTTGCAGTAAGACTTCAAAGCAAAAAAAACAAACTTTCTAGATGTCATAATTATTTGGAGGGACTTTGGACTAACCTTCTTCTACCATTATGCAGCCACCATCGATACCAAGGCTTCCAAAACGGTCATATATTCCGGTCATTTGTATAATGTCCGGTAAAAGACCGGCTGGGCAAAGCATGAAACGGTCATATACTTTTTAGTTTTCTAGGCTTTTTCGGTCATTTTATACACGATCTTTTTGACCCAACCTTTTGCCATAAACATCAACACATTTCCGGTCATAAATGTGACATGATGATTAATTACTATCAAAACAACACCTAATCCAATACTTTCTAATTTTAATCAAGGCTAATTAGTAGTTGGACAGCTGAAATCTACCTGTTCAGGTGACAGGTGAACAGAGTTGGGGTAATTGTAATTGTAATCGTTAATCAGCTGTAATTGATTACAATTCTTCAAGTAATCATTGTAATCATTAATCAGCCAAAAATCTGATTACATGTAATTTAATTTAATCAATTACTTTTCAAAATACCCTGTAATCCTGATTACTTTATGATTACATTCTGATTACAATGAAAAAAATCTTTCACTTTGTTTATGGTCAATAAAGGAAACTTTTTGTTATTCTTTTTCAATTTATATTGAACATTTTAAGACAGTTTGGTTTCCTTCATTTTTTTTAAAACATGACATTTGGTTTGTATACTTCAGTAAAAAATAAACTGTTACAGTATTGAAAAGTCATCAATAGCCTAAGAAGAGACATACATTCTGGCCTTAGTAAAAGATATAGTACCTATATTCACAATTTAAAGATGTACATATATATATTTGATAATAACTGTTATAGTCAAGTAATACTTTTCTTTAATCCTTAATTATAATCTTTTGTTAATGTTGTGATTTTTGTCAACTTTGAATTGACAGGTAGAAAACCAATTAAGGTTTGTTTTTATTGCAATTACCAACTAAATATAGCTGTAGGACAATATATATGGTAAAAGATAAATCAGACAAGTGATAACTTATCCAATTAGCACAAGATTAATTAAAAGTTGGACAAATATCTTGTTTAAAATAAGCAAATTTTTGTATGTACATGTATTTGGACTGGACATGTAAAATGCAATGATTTTTAGCACTTGTATTTTGTTTACAATTTGATTAAACTGGTACAATTTCATCCATATTTTAACTCCCATAAACTACCTTGAAAAAGTCTAGAATATGTCAGAAGACAAACAGCAAATGCTTTTTATAAAGATATATTCAATTGAAGTCAAAATAATTTAGAGATTAATGATGATAAAGTGCAATGGGTCATAACCAGTGACACAATGTTCATGTATGTATGAAGTGAACTTTTGAGGTTTATTAAATAGATGAAGTTTGAAGTTATCATTTTATAATATAGCAAACACAATGCTTTCGAAAAAATGCTATAGTTATATATTAAACGTTTATTCATTCACATCATGCAAACTGTTTTTTTTTTTAATTCATTGTAATCAGATGTAATCATGATTACTTTGCCAATGTAATCATTAATTTAATCAGACACTTTCAGAAATGATGTAATCATTAATTTAATTTAATCGTACAAATGACAAAGTAATTGTAATTTAATCAATTACATTGAAAGTAATCGGACCCATCTCTGCAGGTGAACTATGTTCAGTACCGGACAACGTATAAATTGATCGGTCTATTCACATTTTTTTTCCTTACTTTTCAGCGGTTTGTTTCTTATTGATTCAGTCCAAAAGATTAAAATTATTAGAAATTAGTTCAACATGATTTGATGAAAAATTTAAAAAGGTTTTAAATGAAAAATCGTCAGAACTACGTCGTATGAACTAGAACACGTGTGCGCATGTGCACAGGTGGGAAATTTAATTATGCATCCTACATTTCTTCAAAAATGCTAAAATTATCATTGATACCTGTATCTAACGTTCATTTCAAGTATTTTGTTGAAGAAATAACGCGGAAAGAGCTTCTTCACTCAGTCGTGCTTTGTAAACATTCACGGATTTTACGTATCCGTTTATGGTCCATGTTTTACCATTGTCAAGTCAACATCCGGTTAGAACAATGTGAAAACGAAACTAAAGATTTGATAATGTCATTTTGCACAAATAAAAAGTCTAAGGCAGATATGAGCATGCTAATGTGCACACTTTGAATGATGCACTGCCAATTTAACAGTTTCATCCGAACATCAAATTCATATCATATCAAAGTAAAGTTTAAAATCGTTTTTTTTTATGCAATGTCAATCATTGGAATGGCCATCTGATTACCATAATTGCCTTTTGTGACTAAGTCTTAAGGAACTAAAATCGGAATCAGATATGAAATGTCCGGCTGGCTCAAATATTTTTTGGAAGCCCTGATCAATACACTGATTATTTTGCCAGTTTTGGATGTGCATGTTAATGTTTGAGATTAGAAATATGTATTGTATATACTGTATATATACAGTGAGGTTAAAAAGAATCCATGACAAATCGCCCCACTGCCGGCACTGGCAAATCGCCCACCACCTAAAAATCCTTGGTATAAACTATAGTGTCATTAGTAATTTAAATATTAGTGATGAGATTTAATCCCATTCCAAATAATCATGATGCGTTGCAGTAAAACGTCAAAGCAAAAAAAAAAAACTTTCTAGATGTCATACATGTAATTATTTGGAGGGACTTTGGACTTACCTTCTTCTACCATTATGCAGCCACCATCAATACACTGATTATTTTGCCAGTTTTGGATGTGCATGTTAATGTTTGAGATTAGAAATATGTATTGTATATAAATATACAGTGAGGTTAAAAAGAATCTATGACAAATCGCCCCTCTGGCAATCGCCCCACACCTAATCGCCCCACTTTTTTACCAACTCGCCCCACTTAAAAAAACAACACCCCAAACTGGTTTACCAAATCCCCCCACTTTTTAAAAAATCGCCCCACTTGTGAAATGTGTTAAATCCCGTTAATATTACTCCTGCCAACTCGCCCCACTTAATGGAAAACGGTAAAATCTAGATTAATATATTATTAACCAGGATGAATTTAGTAATGATAACTCGCCCCACTTATGGAAAAAGATGCTATCCCATTGAAAACCTTATAGAAACATCGTTAATTATTCCTTTTTTTTAAATAGCAGTAAGAAGTGAGTATTATTATTTCGGTAACGTGAATGTCAACTCGCCCCAATTGTGAAAATAGAAAAATCCTGATGAATTGATTTATGCCAACTAGCCCCACTTATGAAAAGTACAAGTATGAATCGAGTTAACGGAAGGCATGTGCGAATATCGTATTTAACAAAAAATGGTCTCATGCAAGTGACAACAACAAATGTTATTATAAATTATTATATAATTATAAAATATTATAAAATATTAATTCAGGGACAAAAGTAACCAATCCGGTAATTGCTATGATAACAAATTGCTGTTAATTGAAATCCTTTAATCATTGTGATATATTGCATTATGATACAATTAACAGGTTTCTTTTCAATTTTTATGCAAATAACTAAGCTTACATTAGTTTAGGGGCCAGCTGAAGGACGCCTTGGGTGCAGGAATTTCTCGCTACATTGAAGACCTGTTGGTGACCTTCTGTTGTTTTTTTTTTTCTATGGTCGGGTTGTTGTCTCTTTGGCACATTCCCCATTTCCATTCTCAATTTTAAGAATACAGTTATTCTCCAACAATACGAAAATTATATTTAGAATTATAATTTCAGTATATCAATAATAGTAATTAAATAAATTTTCGGTTTGTTTGTATTTTGTGTAGATTAGTTTTCATTAAAGTGGGGCGAGTTGGCAGACATATTTTTTTTAAAGTGGGGCGATTTGGTAAATCAATTTGGGGCGGTTTTTTTTGTTGTGGGGCGAGTTGGTGAAAAAGTGGGGCGATTAGGTGTGGGGCAATTTGCCAGTGGGGCAATTTGTCCTGCTTCCATTAAAAACATCCTGGACTGTGGTCTAAATCTTCTCATGTAGGTGAGTCTTGAAACATTCAAGAAAGTCTGACAACCTACTCTGGTGTTGGTGAGTGGCAGTGCGTTCCAGTCCCTTATTGTTCTTGGATAGAAAGATTCTTTCCTAATTTCTGTTCTGCATGTTGGGAATTGGAAACCGTTGCTGTGTTACAAATGTAACCCCAACAACAGTCCAAAAAATAAATTTAATATTCATGTAACTTGTAAGACTTTTAAATTCCAATCTATGTCCAACCTCAAATCTCTGTCCTTTCCTTTGATATGTGTCCTGTGACGTCATGAAACTGAAATATATGGATCATGATCTTACATCCTGTACATCCTAACCCTGTGCATAACTAAAGTTGTTTACTTATGAAGTTATGTAACAAGCTCGTCATCTGCTGCTTCAGTGTCTATCCATTTTCTACCCAACCACTGTGATATTGGGCAATTTAAAAAAAAGGTTTATTTGAAAGGTAGAATAAAATGGTAACATCTTGAATACAATAAATATTAACTATGGGGCTGGGGCCTTAGGGTAACACTTAAAAATATATTTCGGTTTGCCCAAACCCTAGGCAACATCGAGACAGTGGGTAGGTAGGTAGGCATTTTCTTTTCTTTATTTGGCAAAGAGAAATTTAAGTATTAATGTTTATAAGTCTTCATACCTATCTAAATAAAAAAATATATTTTCACATCAGGACAATAAAAGATTTTGAGAAGCCAGCTATTTTCTGGATAGGTAGGGTTGGGGCCAACATTTTAATGAGGTTATTTTTTTTCTTTCTTAGTACATTTTGATATATATATCATTATATATCATCAGGGTTTTTCATTAGAATGATAAACTTGTTTAAATTGGGAATTTTTAGTGTAGGGTTTTTCTAATTGGGAATGGTGCCTATATTCGGACCCAAAATAAAGGCAGGAAAATCACTGCAATTGTCAACAAAGGAAAATCACATGGGTGTGCAGGTTATAACATACAGCATAAAATTTTTAAATTTTACCTTGTCACACAAAACTCTTTAATTAACATGATTAAAGTAACATTTGAATTAAAGAAAACTTTGAATGATAATTTAATAGATCTTTCATGTACAATATGTTATACATGTAAATATTTCATGTATCTGATAATAAGAAAACAAATTTTCAATTACAGGCAGAAAGAAAATCTGTCAACAAATATTATCCACCAGACTGGGATCCTTCTAAAGGTTCTGTTAATAAGCATTTTGGTCAACATCCACTACGAGACAGGGCTAAAAAACTTGGTCAAGGAATCCTTGTTATCAGGTTTGATATTTATATTCTTTTTACACTAATTTTAAGAATTGGTATAAATTGCGATCATTGATTGAGATGCACATTTAAGTAAAGTTCCAAAGGCTTTTGGCTCAGTACTTTTTAGCAAGTTGACAAAAACCATATAAAAAAATGACTTAAGTAAAAATTGTTTGACAGAAAGATGTTATCTGCTGATGTACTGCAAGGATTAAAGCAAGCAAGCTACAATTTAAACATGTTATACTAATTTGAACAAGGTGAACCACCCAATATTACCCAACCGCAGGATAACCACTTCAGGTGTTGGTTCACCTTGTTCAAATTCAAGTTTACTTTTTTACTGTGAACCCCTGCATCCGACAGGATCCACCTTTGAAAATTGCGGCAATCATACACTTCACCCTATCACCAATACAATTGGAAGCAGTACCTCCCTTGGAGCGAAGCCAGTTAATTTGGTACGGGATGGCCAGTGGAGTGTTGTCCTATTTTAAAATGAACTGACATTTTATGATCTACTTTCATCATTTCTACAATATTACCACTAGAAACCTCCATGAGAACAACTACACAGACGTGTAAGAATAGCAGCTAACCACATCATTAATAACTTTATTGACTATTTAACTATACTATATTCTTATTTTACTTTCACTTTCTATTTATATCTATAAGGTTGTCATAACAACCTCTTTTGTTCGGCGAACCAAACAACCGCAAAATTTGTACTTCACTGTTTGATTTCATGTGTAATATTGTCCTGAAGACACCACCCTTTTTGGCGAAACATGTCGACCAGAATAAACTCTTACCATGCGGTAATTGATGGGTGTTGTTGTCTTTATTGTTTTACTATATTATGTTATACTAATGTTAAACTAGTTAAAAATACTTTCATTGTCATGTCTTCAGAATTTTATCATACAATGTAGTTTTTACTATCCTAAAACACTAGATTAGTATCTACTATTGAACCATAAAAGTTTGCATTTGTTTGACCATAAAATATAATTTAAGTTTGAAAAAAAATAAAACACTGAATGGTTTGTTTATACTTGCAGATTTGAGTTGCCATATAATATTTGGTGTGGTGGTTGTAACAGTCCTGTTGGAATGGGTGTAAGGTACAATGCAGAAAAGTCAAAAGTTGGAAATTACTACACGACCCCCATCTACAAGTTCAGGATGAAATGCCATCTTTGTGACAACTACTTTGAAATACAGACAGATCCTAAGGTAATATCACCAGCTGATTCTGGGAAAGATTTTATCTCCTAAAGGCTTTGCAATAAAGTATCAATCTTAATTTTAATAAATAGAGAGGTACAAATGTATATATGTTGCTGACTTTTAAAAGTGAAAAACCCCATATATGTGAACTTGTGTTTCATTTAGAAATTATTATCATTTTCTGTCTCATAAAAATCGTTTTGAAATATGAAAAAAAATATCTTCTTCTGCATGTTATGTTCCACAATTAATGTTTTGATTTATCAAAAGTTAGCGACATAAAAATGAAATATTGGCACAATATGGGAATACATCTTAAATGAAGCTTGAAATTTGTTATCTCTTGAATGTATTAAATGAATTTTAGAGCAAGGTAATTTGAGACGTATTTCTTTCTTCCAAGAACCATGACTATGTAATCTTATGTGGTGCCAGAAGGAAGGAACAAAGATGGGATCCAAAAGATAATGAACAGATTGTTCCAGAAGGTAGGTTGTACATAGAAACTCAAATTTCTTCCACAAATGAAACTGTCATAATTATTATTGACTTTAAAACAAAGTAATTAACATAAAGAAAACAAAAAGTGTGGCACTTACTTCTAGTTACTTGGAAGGATTGCAGTCATGTCCATTTACCTTTAAATTCAAACCACAGTTTTACGATAGATATTAGAAGATGAGGTATGAGTGCCAATGAGATAACTGTCCATCCAAGTCACAATTTATAAAAGTAAACCATTAAAGGTTGAAGTACAGTCTTCAACAAACCCATTTTATTTCTTTAAAAATCCTGATACTGTCAAAGGGAAAAAATGTTGTAAAACTGAACGAAAAACTTTCATAGTCACAAACGGTTTGATAAATGGTAAATTATGTTTAATATGATTTAAAATTCTGTAGGTCTTAAACCAATTGAAGAAGGCCTTCAAAAAAACTGCAAAAGACATACAGCTTCATTTAATATTCAAACAGCTATTAAAAAAACTCCATGTCAGTGATTATTTTGATAGCAAACAGGAAAAGGCACTATCCTGTCATCACTAAGGTTTGAGTTCTAACCTTGTGCAGAGCAAGTGCTTCCTGTCAACAGTCTGTTGTTCTGTCCAGGAACTCCGGCTTCCTCCATCAATAAAAACTAACCACCATGATATAGCCAACAGAGCAAGTACTTCCTGTCAACAGTCTGTGGCTCTCTCCAGGAACTCTGGCTTCCTCCATCAATAAAAACTAACCACCATGATATAGCCAACAGAGCAAGTGCTTCCTGTCAACAGTCTGTGGTTCTCTCCAGGAACTCCGGCTTCCTCAACCAATAAAAACTAACTGCCATGATATAGCCAATAGATCTGAAAGTGGCGCTAGACACCAACAATCAGTAAATTAATTAAAAGAGTGTGCGTCAATAAATGTTACTGAAAAAAAAAATGATATCTTTCTTTTCCAGATAAAGCAACACAGAAGAAACTAGCTACAGATTCTATGTACAAACTTGAACATGGTTCAGATGATAAACAAAGAGGAAAATCTGTTATTAAAACAATAGGACAAATAGCTGATGAACGAAACCAGTATAAAGATGACTATATAATTAACAAAATAGCTAGAGAAAAATTTAGGGTATTATGATTATTATTGTAATTCAAGAACTTGTTTTTAAGTCCAAGATTTGCTTGATATTGGCTATGGATCAATATTTTATATTTACATAAAGAAATGTTTTCTTAAGTAGCCAAGGCTTACAGTTACATCTAAGTTAGATCAAGTATATTTGCTATATGAAATGATTGTAAGGTGTACATGTCTCTTCTCCTTGGGTCAACAATATGTTTTGTGGAAAGGTCTATTTCTCCTATACTTGATGAATAAAATGTAAAGAACACATATATCTTTCTGGCAGAGTTCACCTTACATTGACCTGACATACATTTATAATTTACATGGTTAAGTATATTTAATACTTATAGTAAAACCTACCTTTTTTTGAAAAATGTTTAGTGACTGATATCCTAAAGAAAAATTTAAGATGAAAATACCAATATCTGACAGATCTATGTGACATAATGTCTTGTAAACCTTTGAGGATGTTATCAGTTATTGGAGATGTATTATACTTTTTATGTTTTCTTTATAAAATTTCAACTAAAAAGTGGCTTTATCATACATTTGCCTTTCAAGTCCATATACATAAATATTCATGAATATGCCTAGGTCTTATTTTTCAAAAACCTATTAGTAATTAGTTTATGAATTTCTGCAGCTTATGTGGACTTGGAGCTGTGTCATTGAATTAGACCCTACAACTCTTAACTCAGTTTTTGATGCAGTAAATTACATATGTTGTAGAATGAGAAGAAAGCAATAAAAGTAACAGAAGAGGTAGATAAAGAATTATTATTAAAATCATCCCTTGACATCTCACTGGTGAAGGAAACAGACGAAGATAGAAACTTGCTGGGCTACTGAGACTTAGACCTACTGAAAGTAAGATTATATAAAGTGGGCTACTGAGACTTAGACCTACAGAAAGTAAGATTATATAAAGTGGGCTACTGAGACTTAGACCTACTGAAAGTAAGATTATATAAAGTGGGCTACTGAGACTTAGACATACTGAAAGTAAGATTATATAAAGTGGGCTACTGAGACTTAGACCTACTGAAAGTAAGATTATATAAAGTGGGCTACTGAGACTTAGACCTACTGAAAGTAAGATTATATAAAGTGGGCTACTGAGACTTAGACCTACTGAAAGTAAGATTATATAACGTGGGCTATTGAGAGTTAGACCTACTAAAAGTAAGATTATATAAAGTGGGCTACTGAGACTTAGTCCTACTGAAAGTAAAATTATATAAAGTGGGCTACTGAGACTTAGACCTACTGAAAGTAAGATTTTATAAAGTGGGCTACTGAGACTTAGACCTTCTGAAAGTAAGATTATATAAAGTGGGCTACTGAACTAAGATTTAGACCTACTGAAAGTAAGATAATATAAAGTGGGCTACTGAGACTTAGACCTACTGAAAGTAAGATAATATAAAGTGGGCTACTGAGACTTAGACCTACTGAAAGTAAGATAATATAAAGTGGGCTACTGAGACTTAGACCTACTGAAAGTAAGATTATATAACGTGGGCTATTGAGACTTAGACCTACTCAAAGTAAGATTATAAAAAGTGGGCTACTGAGACTTAGACCTACTGAAAGTAAGATTAAATAAAGTGGGCTACTGAGACATAGACCTTCTGAAAATAAGATTATATAAAGTGGGCTACTGAGACTTAGACCTTCTGAAAGTAAGATTATATAAAGTGGGCTACTGAACTAAGATTTAGACCTACTGAAAGTAAGATAATATAAAGTGGGCTACTGAGACTTAGACCTACTCAAAGTAAGATTATAAAAAGTGGGCTATTGAGATTTAGACCTACTGAAAGTAGGTTTATATAAAGTGGGCTACTGAGACTTAAAGTCTTAGACCTACTGTCTCAACATGGGTTTTTATGCCCCACCTACGATAGTAGAGGGGCATTAAGTTTTCTGGTCTGTGCCTCCGTTCGTCCGTCTGTGCGTCCGTCCGTTCGTCCCACTTCAGGTTAAAGTTTTTGGTCAAGGTAGTTTTTGATGAAGCTGAAGTCCAATCAACTTGAAACTTAGTACACATGTTCCTTATGATATGATCTTTCTTATTTTAAAACAAAATTAGACTTTTGACACCATTTTCATGGTCCACTGAACATTAAAAGTATGAGTTTCAGGTTAAAGTTTTTGGTCAAGGTAGTTTTTGATGAAGCTGAAGTCCAATCAACTTGAAACTTAGTACACATGTTCCTTATGATGTGATCTTTCTTATTTTAAAACCAAATTAGACTTTTGACCCCATTTTCATGGTCCACTGAACATAGAAATTACAAGTATGAGTTTCAGGTTAAAGTTTTAGGTCAAGGTAGTTTTTGATGAAGTTAAAGTCTAATCAACTTGAAACTTAGTACACATGTTCCTTATTAGTTGATCTTTTTACTTTTAAGGCCAAATTAGATTTTTTACCCAATTTCACGGTCCATTGAACATGGAAAATGATAATGCGAGTGGGGCATCCGTGTACTTTGGACACATTCTTGTTGGGTACAGATGTCCAAATGGAATTTCAAAAAATACCCCCATTCATATATTATAGTCTTGTGAAATCCTGACCCATAAACATTTTTCATGGCAAAATCATAACCCATTCATAGATATCTCAGTTATCGCATATTACATTTTCAGGGTTTCCCCTGGGTCAATTATTTTTTTCGCCACCCCTTTCGCCAAAACAAAACATTTTTCGCCACCTTTTTATTTTTTTCGCCAAGTAACATAACTATATTTTTCGTTTAAAATTTACCTTTTTTTCTCCCCCCCCTCCCTTTAAGTAAGATGATTTTGCCCCATTGTGTCTATGATTATTCTCTCAAACTTATTTTAGAGTCTACATTTTAATGAATAAACACTAAACATTTACTTTAAAACAACAGATTTTTTTTTAACATAAAAGGGAAAAATATTCATTGTATTTTAAAAACTTTTCTAAATGAGGGGTCCACTTAGTATAAGTAATTATGACGTCTGGCAAGGAAGGCGTCCCAGAAAAAAAAATAGCCTTGCCAGACTTCATAATTATTTGGACTAGAGGCCACTA
Organism: Mytilus edulis; assembly: GCA_019925275.1. NCBI lineage: Eukaryota > Metazoa > Mollusca > Bivalvia > Mytilida > Mytilidae > Mytilus > Mytilus edulis. The sequence goes on from CM034349.1 coordinate 8,693,900, forward strand.
TACTTTTAATAATAAAGAAGATATAAGTCCTGGAATATAACAAAATTAGTAGATATGTTTTGATTATACATGTATATATAATACCAGTATAGTTCGTAGGGAAAGTTTCTTTAAAAGAAAAATACTGATGTGCCCTTTTGTACTTAGAAGTGGTTTTTACAACAAAACAAAAGCTTTTATCACATGAAATTGATCCCTTATTTCATGTGTAGTCATTACATTGAAGGGTTACGCTCTTTCGAGGGGTTGTTCCCAACCTTTTGGATAGATTTCTTCATAACGACAGTTTTCTTTTCTTGACCATCGTAAATGAAAAAGTTGAGACGTCAAACTATGTTTGAAACATGTGTGTCACTCAAACGACTTTAAAGTAGTCTCCCTAATCAATTACCTATATTAAAGTCAAAGGATAATTAAAGTTTTAAATCGGAGATCTTTCTTGCTTTTGAACATTTTTCGTCACAAAAACAGCTTTCTTTTCTAAACTATCTTTAAAAGGAGAGGAGACGTCAAAAGTTTGCTTCAAACACGTGCGCAAAGTAGTAACTAAATTCTGTATGTGACATTTATCGGAAGCCATTTAACCATATCATTTTGTCAAACAATTCAATCAACACCTTTATTAATTAGTCCTTTGTTGTCGATAGCTATAAAATGCAATCAGCTGATTATTGATTTTCTGTCCAAATCTTAATGAGGTCAAGGTGAATTCCGAGTATTGTCTGATCGGGTAAAGTCCGAGAAACTCTTAAAAAAGTAAATAAACAAGATGGAGGAAAATAAATCGTTGTAAATATTTCTTTCGCCAAATTCTTTCGCAAATGACGAATTTTTATCGCCACAATTATTATTTTTTCGCAAATTGCGAAAATGGCGACCGCCAGCGGAAACCCTGCATTTTTTACATCTGGACTTGATTTTAAACGATTAAGGTGGTACCCAACACTTCCACTAAAATTAATTTGGCTCGTTTAATTTTCATAAAATTTTGACTAAGTATATACTTTGACCCTTTAACAAAAATATAAAAAAATCAAAAAATTTGAACCAAGCGTTTTATCAGAAAAATTACACTGGTTATATAGCAGTTTGACAAACACTAATTTTGATCATTGAGAAGCTTTGTATTGCCTTCACAACGCAACGTAATTAAAACGTTTAGCTGATATTACAGAGTTATCTCCCTGTAGTGTTAGGTACCACCTTAAAACGACATTTATACAAAAATATAATCGAAAGTTGGAAATTATTGACCCATTGACATATTACCGGTGGTGAAATAGCAACCCATTGATATATTTGATGTGTCAAAAATGGGACCCATTCCAGCAGCACATCTGTAGATTACAATACACCATTAGATTTTTGGGGTGCAGCCATTTTATGAGCATAATATTGTATTCAGAATTAAGAGTATGGCTAATCCTGATTGGTTGATATGTGCGCCTGTTGTTTTGTATTATTAGAGACTTTGTGCATTCTGCATTTTATCATAGGCCAAACAAATTATTTTCCTTAGCCCTAATGGAAATGAGATGTCTTTTCAACGCTAGGAGGAGACATGTATTTTTAAGTGCAAAATTGATAGGCATGGGGGATAAGTACAAAATATGTCAAGAAAAGCATTGCGAAACCTATATTTTTTGGACCAAAAAATACTGTCCAAATAATTTTTCTGTAATTCTAGCAAGGTTTCGTTAAAAAAAATCAACTTTCTAAAGTCTGTATCTCAAAAAAGGCTATCATTGTCGCCTATTGGTAAATTTATTGTTTATTTCAATCTGTATATACATTCATATAGGAAGAGACCCCTCCCCGTGGTCATAATTTATGTAAAATTTATGTTAAGGTCAAAAACTTCAGTTTGTGTTTCAGTTGTCAAACCCCATGTCCTATGGTAAAGATACAATTTTTTTACCATAAGTTATTATATTACATTACCAGAGCAGGGCCCACATTTCAATGATATCTAGTTAATGTTTGTGTTTTGACCACTTTTATTAGTTTTAATACTTATTTCCAACATTTCAGCATATGATGAAAAACAGATACAGAAAAGGAAAGAAATTGAATCAAGACCCATTTTTGAAACAAATAAAACAGAAGACTTGCTACAAAAAGGAAATGATACCAAACATAACTTAGCCAAATCTATTGCATTAAGGAAAACCAGTCCATTTGACACGATTAAATCTTCTACTAATTCATCGAAGCAGATCAGAAAAATGTTAGGAGTTAGAAAAAGATCACTGGAAAGCAATTTAGAAGAAGATTCTCCACAATTTAAAAAGATGAAAGTTGGTATGGACATTTCAGTTGAACAGGCAATGGATAATGGAAATTTAACCACTGGTTTTGTAGATGCAGGGAGTGATATTGTTCCTGAAGATTCTATAAATCGTCCTGATTCTGATAAATCATTTTGTGATATAGACAAAAACATTATTGAAGCAGATACTTGCAAAAGTCCTGTGATAAAGTTACAAAGTCCAATAACCAGTAATGGTGCTCTTAGTTTAGTGTCAGTGTATACTGACAGTGAAAGTGAATCTTCAGAAGGATAAATAAATTATTTATTTTATTTGTGTCTATATTTTATTCCTTGTACCCATGACAATAAATGATGGACTAGATCAACATACGATTGATAAGATTGGTCCACACTTGAGTTTCCCAACTGAAACAAGTATTGCTCTAATGGCCTTAAAGTTGTTATGATTCACTTTGGCAAAGACTTTTAAATTTTTGTCCCTGCAAAATGGAGGACATAGAAATATTGTATGTCCATCTGTCCAGTCTTGTTTAGTGTCTTACATGTACAATTCTTGCCAGATTTTTTATAAAACTTATATTATAGATTTATACATGTATCAGCAATGTCTTGAATAAGTTTGAAAATCAGTGCCGATTTATTATTTTTTAAAAAGAGTTTTTCCCCGGAGAAACATTAATAATATGGAAAATTGAATCGTTAGTGCTCTCATGTGTACAATTCTTACCAGATCTTTATGAAACTTAGCTTGCAGGTTTTATTTTGACTTTGACTTCATTTTCATGGTTCATTGGTCAAATGTTAATTTTTTTGTGGTTTGGTATGTTTCTTTGGCACATTGTATTAACAACAGGATATTATATTTGGTTTATAGGTGTGCATGTCTGTCTGGCTTGGTTTACTTGACATCATTTTCATGGATCATTGTCATTCATTAATGACACTAAGTTTAGGTGACACTTGTCATAAAACCTTCATATCACAGACCTTCAACATAAGTTCCATCATTAAGTAAATTAGGCATAGCATGTGCACTCTTGACCAAAACATCTTGGTATTCAGAACCAAAGTTAGTTTCTTTAAGTTATGCTGTAACAGTAAAGGGTGTTTTCCAATCTCTTAATTACCTACACCCTGTTAAGCCTACCTACATTGCAGTTGCAGATCTAGGGGGAGGGTTCCAGGGGTTTGACCTTGTTGGTATAGTATTAAAATTGCCTTACAATTATCATGTATTGATCGTGGTCCAGTTTAAGCAGAGAAATTTGTGTTAGTCCTTTTTTTTGGTGTGAATGTCGGTTGTCATAACTCAGTTTTCTAAAGTTATGGTGGTGTCGGGAAATGAAATCTTCTCATTTGAAACTTCAGATGTGAACTTAATAGATTGATGAAAGTTATTACAGAAATCTAGAAAATCTTGTAGATACTTTGTAGTCTCATTCCATTTGATGTTGATGTCTTCAATATAACGGAGCCAAGACAAGGGTTTGTATGGTACACTCGAAAGGATGCGTTAGTTGAGACTCCCCATGAAAATGTTGGCAAAAGACGGTGTCTTTTTGGTTCCCATACTGGCACCGTCAATCTGCAAGTAGTGCCTGTGGTTGAATACAAAATTGTTTTTATGCTTTAGTTTCAGCAAATGAACCAGACAGTCAGTAGTGGGATTTTTATCCTTATGATTGTTCAATACTTTTTCACAAGCAACTGTAACTCCTTAATTTTTGGTGTATAAAGAACATGCACCCATCGATACCAAAATTGTGTTGTTTGGTAAGGGATTTAATGTATACATTTTCTTCAAATAATCAGTTGTATCTTGAATGAAGGATGGCATTGTTCTAACATGTGGTTAGTCCAAATAATTGTGACGTCTGACAAGGCTATTTTAATTTTTTCCTGGGTCAAGAAGGCGTCCCAGAAAAAAATTAAAATAGCCTTGCCAGACGTCATAATTATTTGGACTAACGTGTGGTCTAAGATGGTAATCAACAACTCTGATATTTTTTCAGTTGAGTGACCATTGGCAGATACTTTCAGTCTTCCCAGAATCTCTTCTTTATGGAGTTTTGAACACAAGTAAATTCAACCAGCTGTGCAGGCTTCATCAGGGCATTGATAGTCGTACATGTCGTCATCATCGTGTTTTTTCGCAATTCATATCTGAAAGGACCATTTATTTGTTTGCTAATTTCTTTTGTAGGATCACAAGCTAACTGTTTGTAAAACTTGGTGTTTGAAAGCTGACAATTCCCTTCTTCAATGTAATCGGTTTACTTCATCACAACAACTGCACTTCTTTTGTCTGCTTGTTTAATAACAATATCATCTCAGCATTTATACCATCGCAAAACAAATTACGGTCGTATATTGGTATCACATCGTTGTCCGAAGACACTTAGTTTCTGGACAATAACTTTAGTTTAAGTGAATGGATCTCTATGAAATTTAAACACAAGGTTTGAAACCACAAAAGGATGGTTGGGATTGGTTTTAGGGGTTATGGTCCAAAAAATTTAGAAAAAAAGGTCCCAAGAAGCATTTTTCTAGTGTAATTTTCTTAACAGTGTAATTCGATTTTTAATTTTGATCCCCGTTTTAAAATTGGTCCACATTGACGGCCAAAGGGTCCAAAATTAAACTTTGTTGAATTATTGGGGTTCTTTGATATGACGAATCTATCCATGTATTTTAATTCTTAACTTTTATACCAGTTTTTAAATTGGTCTACATTAAGGTCCAAAGGGTCCAAAATTAAACTAAGTTCGATTTAAAAAAAAAAATGAATTCTTGGGGTACTTTCATATGCTGAAGCTAAACATGTCTTTAGGTTTTTTATTATGGGCCCAGTTTTCAAGTTGGTGTAAATCAGGGTCTAAAATTAAAATTTGTTTGATTTCAACAAATATTGAATGCATGGGGTTATTTGATATGCTGAATATTACCATGTACTTTAATTTTTGGGCCCTGTTATCAAATTCATCCACATTGAGGTCCAAAGGGTCCAAAATTAAACTTTGTTTGATTTCATCAAAAATTGAATTCATGGGGTCCTTTGCTGAATCTAACCATTTTTTAGATTTTGGGTATTGGATCATTAAAGGTAAATGTGCAATTTAAAACTTTTATGTTCTTAGACCACATTCATTCTGTGTCAGAAACCTATGCTGTGTCAAATATTTAATCACAACCCAAATTCAGAGCTGAATTAAGCTTGAATGTTGTATCCATACTTGCCCCTACTGTTCAGGGTTCGACCTCTGCGGTTGTATTAAGCTGCACCCTACTGAGCATTTTAATAAAAGAGGGGCGAAAGATACCAGAGGGACAGTCAAACTCTTAGATCGAAAATAAACTGACAATGCCATTGCTAAAAAAGAAGACAACAAACAGACAAATAATAGTACACAAGACACAACAAAGAAAAATAAAGACTAAGCAACTCGAACCCCACCAATGAACCACATGTGGCACCCATCATGTTACTCATGTTATTCTCAAACTGGTAAATAGTCTAATTCGATAGGTCTCATAGGTGAAAAGTGAATTGGATTGTAGTTACAACATAAGGAACATACTGATATCATCTGTGTGATGAATATTCTATAACAGTCAACCAACTCATGTTGGCATCCGTACAATTTACAAAGGGATGATTTCATCTCCACTATTTGGAACTCTTGTTTTAATAGTTTCCTTGTGAGCAGCAACCCTTTATCAAGGAAATCATGACAGGAAATACAGGCCCAGGAATATCAAATCAATTTGGGAGATATATACTCTGTATGCAGGCGCTAGCATACTTGCTACATAGAAATGGGATGCTCAAATAATTCCTTTTGTTGTACAATTTTTTTTTCAACCAAAACTCATTGTCAACTTCTAGATTTGAGTCAAGATATGAAGAAGACTTAACTGTATCTGTTGTATCCTTTTTCTCTAGTTTGATGGGATAGATGCACTCAACATATTCACCAAATTTTGAATTTTTTAGTGAGAGAGCATCATCTATATAGAGGAATGTAAGGTTAAAGGATATTGCTAACTTCTTATCTTTCTTCCTAATGAGTTCCTGTATGAAGTCAGCCTAATAATAATTATGGAACTAGTCGACAAGAAGAGGGGCACAATTGGTTCCCATGGAAATGTCGATAGTTTGTAAAAAATAATGTCCTCTAAACGTAACAAATATTTTGTCAATCAAGAAAGTTATCATTTAATTTGTTCATGGCTTTCCGTATCCATTTGCCACTGACTAATGATTTTACTTTAGTTTTATAAAAGATTCTAAATATTGTTCTTACTTCTTGGAGGATTCCATTAGCTTTTCTTTTTAAATCTAGGGATGCAACTTCTTTATCACTCTCATATTCGTAAAGGAATCCACAAAAAAGTAAGAAAAAATAATTTAAAATCTTTTATATCATCAATTAAAGCTGAAGTTAAATCACTGATAGTATGACAGAGGAGTAATTTTCTATCAATGGCTTGATCTATTCTTTGTGAATTTCCTAACAGTTTCTTTTCAATTCAGTATGTGATGATTGGTTATGTGGCTGTCCCTGAATTTTCAAATTAGAACATCGTAATTAACATGATTTCAGATGTTTTCGTACAGTTTGCATAGCTTTCCATTTTGGCCATTGTAACTAAAATTGGTTTTGCTAGAACAGCTAGTTTTGTTGCTTTTATTAATTCATTTTTTATGGTTTGAAGTTGATAAATCAAATGAATTTTAAAGAGTCCTTCTGTTTATTTTTGAGTTCTGAGTATTAATAGGCCTATGGTTCACTCAGTGTCTATTTCATCAAAGAGGTTTTTTGTGCGAAGTTATTTCTGATGGCTTTCTTTTTGCAACACTTGGGATTCTTACAATAGACACTGTTTTTTGTGTTCTTCTGACACATGAGCTGACATGAGCTATTCTCAGGCTTTAATAATCTTTATTTATTTTTTTATTTAGAAGTTTTTAAAAATTCCCGCGTTAATTTTTCGTTACGTCTCTAGAATTATTCATCAAGGCGTTTCCTCTCGGGTGTGATCATGCCACCGGAAGCTGAAGTCCGGCGTGCTAGTTTGTAACTCGGGGACCTTCATCTCACCTGAAATTGGCTGTTGTAGGTAAATTAACGAAAAATATGATCAGAACTAGTATCTTTAACTTTTAAATAAAAAAAAAACATAAGAGAAGTGTGTTCTTTTGTTGGAAATAAGTCTACACTGAACGTTAGATACGATGCATGGTATCCAAAATAAACAAAATGATAAAAGACATAAAAAAGTAGGCTTAGACGGACCTAACAGTTCTAAATTAATAACATTAACAGTAAATTAGTAGAAACATTCATTAAGGTACGTTGTCTCATCAGCAATCATACCAGATCTCATTATTATAATGATAAAGCAAGAATGAACATGCTTTGTAGAAAAACAACAAATTAAACAAATTAACTATGTCTTCAATAAATATTTAAATATTTCGATTAAAATTGTGTTGTGCTAATTTATGCCAAGTCCATTGGTTGATAAGGGAGCTACCATTTGATTTTTATGGGGGGGGGGGGGGCAGAAATGCAGAAATCGATGGGTCACTGTAAAAAAAAGAAAATAAAGGTTGGCAGGTAAGTGAAACTTACATAAATGAAGAGTTAAATGAAAAATGAACAGATTGATGCCTGATTTATATAATTCCAAGGCCGTCAGTCGGCACCAGAAGCGACTAAGCAGCGCATCTATTTTGGGTGGGCAAATATCAAGAGAAGCAACTTTCCTACTGACCATTTTTTTTCTTCTGATTTCACAACTTTCAAAATAATAGAAATGTTCAATTTGATTGATTGAATACAAAAATAAACATCTCAAGAGAAACAATTCCCGTATTATTAAATAACATCTCAAGAGAAACAATTCCCGTATTATTAAATAACATCTCAAGAGAAACAATTCCCGTATTATTAAATAACATCTCAAGAGAAACAATTCCCGTATTATTAAATAACATCTCAAGAGAAACAATTCCCGTATTATTAAATAACATCTCAAGAGAAACAATTCCCGTATTATTAAATAACATCTCAAGAGAAACAATTCCCGTATTCTTAAATAACATCTCAAGAGAAACAATTCCCGTATTATTAAATAACATCTCAAGAGAAACAATTCCCGTATTATTAAATAACATCTCAAGAGAAACAATTCCCGTATTATTAAATAACATCTCGAAGAGAAACAATTCCCGTATTATTAAATAACATCTCAAGAGAAACAATTCCCGTATTATTAAATAACATCTCAAGAGAAACAATTCCCATATTCTTAACCCTCTTGCTGCCGACCGTTTTTCAAGGTTGCATTTCATATGCCGGAAAATACGACAGCTCAACGTCTGTGACGTAACATGCCAAACAACAACGTCATTCGATATATGACGTCACGACAAAATGACCACTACATTTGGGACCAATTGGAGAAAAACATAACCCTGTTTATTCTTCCGTATTTTAATTGAAAGAGATACAGCATTGATAAGAAGCTTGCATACATTTATCCATGGACATATGTGTCCCTCCGGCACTGCCGGTTTGGACATATGTGTCCCTCCGGCAGCAAGAGGGTTAAATAACATCTCAAGAGAAAAAATTCCCATATTATTTGTTGTTTAAATTGTTATAAAAACACAAAGGTTTAATTTGTTTGTTTAATTTCTTAATAAAAATTTACATTTCTCCTTAGTTCAATTCCCATCTTGCCGTAGTATTGTTTAAACCTTTTTTACCCGGAATTCACATCTAAGGCGAAATGGAAACACACCAACCATATTTATCAATCAAGCATTTACAAAACTATTTCTTAACGAGTTCTGTGCCATAGGGCCGATGATCGGCCCAAAGTCATACTCCTTTCAGTGCCAAAGGGCCGATTCATCGGCCGATTGAAATGATGTTATGAACTACGTAATGTACTATGACGTCGCCGTTTTTGTGATAAATTTAATTCCTCCGTCTTGAAACATTCGCGCGTTTTTTACCAATATTAAAAGATATGAAAGGGGAGCTTTTTTATGGAATTTATGAAAATAAAATTATGTAAGGATGCGTTTATAAATATATATAAAATTATATAATATTTAGAACTATAGAGTTTCAAATCCACTCTTTTTTCCCGACGCTATTGCAGTAGGCCATTTAGTATATTTATATATTTTAGGCTTACTTTCCTAAACTGCCTAAAGTTTTTAAGCATTTACTTTCCAAAATTGTAAGAATATAATAAAAATAAAATTTTACATACATAAAATATAGAAGATAGAAGTTATTCAAATACCTTTACAAAGAACGGATTAGAAAAAGCGCCAAAAAAAATCAAAAACTTAAAAAGATGAAAAAAGTACGCAAAAAGTGCACTACATGCTAATGACGTAATTAATCTAATGACGTGATTCGTTTATAACGCATCCATCGGATTATTGCTAATCCTCATCCGTGGTTATCCTCCTGAGTGAGGGATCACACATTATTTAACCAGAATGTAGGCCATATAAAAGAATACTGTAGGGAAATTTCAAAACCATTGCCTATATCGTGCTGATTTTCACAATTCATTCGACGAAGAAGTTTGTCTTGATAATATACATTTATGCCCATGTTCCATTAAAACGCCACCAGAGAATTTTAATGCATGGAATAAATTTTGTTAATTTCTTTTTGTTTTGCTGCGTTTAATTTTTCTAGGCTTTATACGGCATACTTTTATATAAATTTCAAAGGCAAAACAGTTAAACATGAATAATACAAGAGATACAAGGAAAATATTTAATATTGTATTTATCGTGTGAAAATGCAATGTCCTGTATAGCATCGTAAAAAAAGAGTATTGCCGGATTGTGCCGGCCAAATTAATATTCCAGGTCAACATGACACTTTTAATTGATACATGTAACATGTTTCCTAGTAAACTACATGTTCTTTGATCGGTGCATGTCTGTACTCATTTATTATTTATCCCTTCTTCCATTTGTCTTCCAAAATAAAAGATAGAAAAACCGCAAACAACATGAAAACTTTGTGAACAATTATACATTCAAAATTACAATCACAGTAAATTATTATTGTACGGTTGTCAAGAATTAATGAACACATTATTTTTAATATTAAGATACGATAGAAAATTCCTGTTCGATCAGGTCTTTATTTTATACAATTAGTTGTTTGATGACATTTCCGAAGATCATATAATAAGAACAAAACGACATTTGAGAAAATTGCCGGGTCGAAAAGAAGAGAGTGTTCTGTATATTCTGTACGAAATGTCCCTGGTTGCAGGAAAGGGCCGAAACATGTATATGCATGTGTGCTCTCTGTCGTAAAATTGTTCATAAACCATGTAGTAAATATAAGAAACACGACAGACGATGTAACACCGACGAATAAAATATCTTTCTAGAGAAATGTTAATATGAATCTTGAATTTTGTATCAAGCTCATATAATGAAGTTGTTCACACAAAATAATGACAAACTTTCTTTAATTCATAAGTAGTGACAAATTAATTTGCATTATCTCTTTTCGTATTACCGAACTTTGACTCGGGAGTACATGATATGATTTTTAGACAGGTTACCTTCTCTATAGTAGGGAATTTCTGGTATTAGTTCAAGTGAGGGCAACTAAAAGAAGTAAAGTCAAACTTAAAATCGGTGCAATTAGTTTGTCATGTTTCATGGAAAACATAAAATAGTGACCCCTCCCTCAAAAAAAAAAATTTACCTTATCTTGTTGCTTTTACTAGAACCGGGACCAGAATATCTTATTACACGTAACTTGTCTAAATATTATAACTTCGGAGTCAAAAATCGGTATTATATGTAAGAAAATGGACTATTAGTAAAAAAAGATTAATTTTCCCGCCACTTGCAGTTAACATCTTTTGGCGCTATTATACCTTTACTATGACGTCGACATTTTTGCGGTCTTGTTAAGACAATCAAAAAAAGCATTGGCACTGAAGGGGTTTTGTTAACAATTTGTTTGGCAGCGAAAGGGTTAAAGACATATAAACTTACCATCATCAAATAAAATATTAAAAATCACCATTACTTCTTTTAACTTGGTAAAATAAAATTTCAAGCAACTATGGATATATAGGACAGTCTAATACATGTACAAATACAATTTTAAACACTTGACTGAATTTTACACACACTTATTGATATCTTAGATTTGACTTGGAAGTTCTGTAACCTTATTAAAGATCCCTATGGGTTTTTTTGCAAGGCAGAAATCATCTAAATTTTCAGTTATTTTAACTATGCCTTATTTGTTTTATAGGATAAGTACTGGAATATACTGATCTGGCATAGAATTGTCCTTAAGCTTTTGTATCCAAGATGGCTCATTTATTGACAAGTGTACAGGATATGTATGGAGAACTTATGAGGAATGCAGGTAAGTTTTCAATATTTTCAGAACTAATTTTCAACAATACTTCTCTTTGAAATGTATAGGTCAAAAGGCCAAAATAACAGAAGTCCAAATCCTTTAACTAGAAACACAATCTAAATGTGCTGGATTATGCATTGTTCTTCAAGTACCTCTTAATAAATTAAATGTATTTTGGATAACATGTATTAGAAAAATTAAACTGTTTCAGATCCTAGAGTTGATGGCTGGTTTATGATGTCAACACCATGGCCAGGCTTGGTTATATGTTTGTTATACCTGGCTTTTGTAAAGATGGGGCCAACCATAATGGCCGATAGAAAACCAGTAGATCTGAAGAAAGTACTGTTAGTTTATAATATTGGTATGGTTGGATTATCAGCATATTGTTTTCTAGAGGTAAAGTTAATCATTCCTTTTACGATGTAATGACTTGAATTATTTCCCTGTGTATCTGATTTAAAACTTTATCTTTCTCACACATCAAGGCAATTCAGTAATGTGTAAGATAACCATTCCAACATTCAAGATGGCCAACTACCATTTGTCCTATTCTATCTAAACTTTAAAATTCTTTTCATCAGGATTAATTATGTGATAGATCAGATTTATAACATTTTTCAATAAACTTTTGACGTTGTATCAGTTTGTAATCATTTAATTAAAAAGATCTTTTGAACATGAGAGCATGTGTATTTATTTTACAGTTCAACTTTGCTGGGTGGTTAGCAGGATATAGTTTAGGATGTCAGCCTGTGGATTACTCAAGGTCACCTCAAGCATTAAGGGTAAGTAGATCGGGATGTCAGCCTGTGGATTTCTCAAGGTCACCTCAAGCATTAAGGGTAAGTAGATTGGGATGTCAGCCTGTGGATTTCTCAAGGTCACCTCAGCCATTAAGGGTAAGTAGATTGGGATGTCAGCCTGTGGATTACTCAAGGTCACCTCAAGCATTAATGGTAAGTAGATTGGGATGTCAGCCTGTGGATTTCTCAAGGTCACCTCAGCCATTAAGGGTAAGTAGATTGGGATGTCAGCCTGCGGATTTCTCAAGGTCACCTCAAGCATTAAGGGTAAGTAGATTGGGATGTCAGCCTGTGGATTTTTCAAGGTCACCTCAGCCATTAAGGGTAAGTAGATTGGGATGTCAGCCTGTGGATTACTCAAGATCACCTCAAGCATTAAGGGTAAGTAGATTGGGATGTCAGCCTGTGGATTACTCAAGGTCACTTCAAGCATTAATGGTAAGTAGATAGGGATGTCAGCCTGTGGATTACTCAAGGTCACTTCAAGCATTAAGGGTAAGTAGATTGGGATGTGAGCCTGTGGATAACTCAAGGTCACCTCAAGCATTAAGGGTAAGTAGATTGGGATGTCAGCTTGTGGATTTCTCAAGGTCACCTCAAGCATTAAGGGTAAGTAGATTGGGATGTCAGCCTGTGGATTACTCAAGGTCACTTCAAGCATTAAGGGTAAGTAGATTGGGATGTGAGCCTGTGGATAACTCAAGGTCACCTCAAGCATTAAGGGTAAGTAGATTGGGATGTCAGTCTGTGGATTACTCAAGGTCAACTCAAGCATTAAGGGTAAGTAGATTGGGATGTCAGCTTGTGGATTTCTCAAGGTCACCTCAAGCATTATGGGTAAGTAGATTGGGATGTCAGCTTGTGGATTTCTCAAGGTCACCACAAACATGAAGTGTAAAGTAGTAAGGGATGTCAAACACTCAAAAAAATGGTGACAGAAAGATATTTCTATTTGTTTGTACATGATTTTTCCAATTTCTTTTTATCGATATGCTGTTAAATTGGCTTTTTTTATACGACCCCAAACCCCTGTTTGAACATCGTATAATGGTATGATGTCGTCGTCTGAGTCGTCGTCGTCCGAAGACACATTGGTCCGCGGATAATAACTTTAGTTTAAGTGAATAGATCTTCATAAATTTTTTTCAGAAGGTTCAATACCACAAAAGGAAGGTTGGGATTGATTTTGAGGATGATGGTCCCAACCGATTAGGAATTAGGGGCCCAAAAGGGGCCCAAAACAAGCATTTTTCGAGTTTCAGGATAATAACTTGTGTAGAAGTATTTCAATTGCTCTGAAATCATACCGCAATGTTTAAAACCACAAGTAGAAGGTTTGGATTCATTTTAAGGGTTATGGGGCCAAAGTTTAGGAATTAAGGGCCAAAAAGGGGTCAAAACAAGCATTTTTCTAGTTTCAAGACCATTACTTATGTGTAATTGTATGGATCTCTGAAATTGTACCACAATGTACCAAATAACAAAGGGGAGGCTGGGATTAAGTTTTGGGTTAATTGACCAAAATAAGAAGGAATTAGGGGCCAAAAAAAGGGCCAAAAAGAAGCATGTTTCTAGTTTCCTAACAATCATGACAATAACTGGTGTTTAAGTGTATGGATCTCTCTGAAATTGTACTACAAGGTTCAATACTGCATGGAATTGAGTTTAAGGGTTATTGCTCCCAGGGCTCACACTATTTCAGAATTATAGGGAGAAGTGACTTCTCTTTTTGAAACTGATAGGGAGAAGTGGTGAGATTTGAAAGAGAAGTGCTCATTCGCGCGGTGCGCTACAATGTTTGGATTTTACAATAGTATAAAGGGCCATATGTAAATAATGTTCTTTTTATATTGTTCAATTCATATCTGAGTAAAAAAATTACAATTAAAGTAACATTTGAAATTAAAAGTTGTTTAAGTTTACTAAGGTTCTTGTAAAAACTACCAACTAAATATCTAGCACTAAAAAAAAAATTTAAAATGTAAAGAAATTATAATATATCAATTACAATTTAATTAAAAATTATCTTGTGTATGAAATTCAGTGTTTGTCATAAAAAAATATAAAAGTTATTAAGCTGGGCTGAGTCTACTATAATAGTAGTTATAGTGTTATAGTAGTCTCAGAGCTGGGCCATAATATATTGATATTAGTATAATAGTCTCAGAGTTAAGCAACTTTAATCAATAGTTTGAAACAATCCTTAAAAAATATAGGGAATTATATACACCAATCAATTAGATGTAACCAAAAGTCTCTTAATGCGTGTGGAATGCGTAATTTTTCCCTTTGGGATCAATATTCTTCTGTCAGCTGTTCCATCCGTGCGTCCGAAGTAATTATTGTTAAAGTATGGATTTCGGTCATAGCTGGTCCGGTTCAGATCCGTAGTTTAGAAATCGGTCAATGGCGGACGAATGCAAGAAAATTTACAAAAATAAACGATGTTTGACAAATTATTTGGAAAGGAACATGACGTTTTTAATGCAATAAATGGATTAAACATTTACTGGAGACAACTTTTATCACGTTTAAATGAAGTAACAAACTTTATTTTGCCGCCAAAATTTAGGTTGATTTACCTTTTCGAGTAACAACTTAAAAAAGAACGGGAACTTGCGAAAATGCACGAAGTGATAAAAAGTTGTATTTTTATCAAATAACCTGCTACACACTGCGAAGGCAATGCTTCAACCTCTTTTCTAAAGATTTTGAATCGTTTATGTCTGAATTTCTTTAATTATCAATAAAAAATTGATGTTTCATCAACTTGGTATAAATAGAAAATGTCCGATGACGGAAGCGACTGAAAGCGAGTATCGTCAAGAATAGGGCGACTTGTTTTCGCTTTTGGGGGTCGGGGAAAGCGAAGTGACGGTCGGGAAGGCGACTTCTTCGCCCAAGTCGCCTGGTAGCGTGAGCCCTGGCTCCAAGAGGGTTTCAAAAAGTTGAGGGGGGGGGATTTTTTGTTGACCATTTTTTGAAGGGCTTCCTTTTTTTCAAAATTTTTCAAATTTCGAATTTTGAAAAGTTTCAACAAGAAAACTTCAATTTTTTAGTAGTTAGTACTTTGACCACATTAATTTTGTGACAAAAACCTATATTATGTCAAAAATTTGATCACAATCCAAATTCAGACAGAATCAAGCTTGAATATTGTGACCAAATTTGCCCCATCTGTTCAGGATTCAACCACTGGGGTCGTATAAAGCTGCACCCTGCGGAGCACCTGGTTAAATTTCAGTTTCACAAGTTTCAAAAACAATTATCTTGATGAAAACTAAACATAAAAAATAGTGCATTTTCATGAATATTTCTTATTAAACAGTTTAACAAATAATTACTTTAAAATGTACATTTATTATTTAGAAATAACTTTTGATTAATATCATCACCGGTATTGTTTTATTATTTACTTTTGTCCTCTATCTATCAAGCACCTAAACTCTAATTGTCAAATATCAGAGTTCAGTGAAGGCTGTGAGTTTTAAATAACTTTTCCATATGGAACAACAATAGGGCACATAATCCCTAATTATAAATTAATTTATTGGAGGGTAATTCTTTGATTAGATTTTAATGTTTGGTGTTTTAACACCACTATTAAGCACCGCTTTGGGCTATTTCGTGGCGGCCAGTTTATTGGTGGAGGAAGCCAGAGTGCCTGGAGAAAACCATGACCTTTGATAGGAAAACTGACAATCCTAGTCAATTAAGATTAGAGTCAAGTGCACCCGAACAAGCAGGGTTTTGAACTCACAATCTCAGTGTTGACTGGCTAGTGATTACATTAGTAACTGCTGAGACCACTTGACCACCAAGGCCCCAGGTAATTCTTTGATTGAGAAAACAATTATTGATGTCATATTATATAAAGCCTCTTGTTTTTTGGATGTATGATTTCTTTTCTTTTTGCAGATGCTTAATGTTTGCTGGTGGTTTTATTTTTCAAAGTTCATTGAACTCCTGGATACAGTAAGTGATTTTATGATATATTGATCACTATATATATGATAACTTCATATAAAAAAGAAGAAGTGGTATGATTTCTAAATGAGACAACTCTCCACAAGAGACCAAATGAAACAAAAATTCACTTTATGGCCTTCAACAATGAGCACATAGTCAGCTATAAAAGGCCTCATAATCACAAATGTAAAACAACTCAAACATGAAAACTAACAGCCTAACAAATGTACAAAAAATAAGCTTTTTAACCATCAATGAATATTACTTTCAAGTAAGATGCAAAAATACAAAGTAGCCTAACCTTAAATCACAGAAATCGGTGTAAAATGCATCTCTGTGTCTTTAAAATATAGATGCCTCTTTGAAAAAAATAGGTAGTAATTCAGGAAATATGGGCTATTTTTTGGATAATCCTATTTTATTAGCGACAACAAATACTAATGTTCATAATACACTTAATAATGCAATTTATGATTAAGTTGTTCAACAATTAACTGAACTAAAATTTTATTCCTCATTTAAACATCAGTTGTGATGATTCACTAGAGTGTAGCAATCGTGTTCATTCAGGTATATATACATAAAATTTATTTAAGTTAATAAGATCTACTAACAATATACCGGCTCATTTTAAACAAAAAAGTATAAATGTAATTATTATTTTGACAGATATTTTTTATAATGAGGAAGAAATTCAACCAAGTATCGTTCCTCCATGTCTTTCATCATGCTATAATGCCTTTTTCTTGGTGGTTTGGAGTCAAATTTGTAGCAGGTGAGTGAAACATAAAATTAAATTTGTGGCAGGTGAGTGAAACATGAAATTATTTATCTATAACTTTTTTATTCTTTTTGCCAAATTTCTGCTCTTATAGACACTCAAAAATATAAGTAGGGTTCTTTATATAATATTATAATCTTTTATTAAAGTTTTTAAATCATTATAATTTCTTATACAGTATTGACAACAAAACATGCCCGGTAACAACTGATTTACAAGTAAGTAAATATAAAATATTGTGAAAAAGGTTCCAGATCTTATGAGTATGGTCAAACCATATGCTTAAGGTCCAACAATATGTGTATATAAAAAGAAGAAGATGTGGTATTAGGGCCAATGAGACAACTCTCCATCCAAGTCACAATTTGTAAAAGAAAAACCATTATAAGTCAAAAGTACAATCTTTTTACAAGCTGGACCATATGAGTATTTTTTTAAATCACAAAGGTATTTTTGGGAATAAATTCTTATTTCCTTAGCAGTAAGTAGAGGCATCATCTGTGTCCCATGGTTTATGGCTTCCACCTCTTGTATAAAACGTATTGTATTATTTTTTGTTTATATTTCAAGGTGGATTTGGTACATTTCATAGTATGTTGAATTCCTTTATACATCTAGTTATGTATACATACTATGGTTTAGCAGCACTTGGTCCACAGTATCAAAAATATCTATGGTGGAAAAAATATATGACAAGTATGCAAATAGTAAGTATTTAGTGTACTGGTACATGTATTTAGATAAGTACACCAAAACGTACAGGATGTTCTGTAAATAGGGTGCTTATAGAGTGTAATGACTATGCTTACCAAGGACATGGAAATTAAACTTATTGCACTTATATAAACTAAGTCTAACTAGTACAGACAAAATCATTTAGTTCATATCATGTTGACAAAAATTTTATATTATTCATCTGTTTTTCAATTTCATTTATTGTTGTAACATTGAAATATTCCTCTCTTGTAATAAAGCTTCCTAGCGGTGAGAAAACAATGCTGGGGCTCAAAGTTGAACCCTGAAAACTGAAAGAATATTTTCTAACTGTTATGAACCCCCTTATTAGTAAGGACCTCACTTCAGGTATGGGATGTCGTGAGTTTTTAACCCTGGGAGGTTCAAACTAAAGACAGGGCAAATTGGTTCCTCTTTGCTCAAAGCATTTAGAAGTAAAAGCAAAGACTAATTGGCTCAGATTCAGAATGATAAATCCTAGTAAGGTGACATGTCTTCCTACAGACTGATCAGCTCTGAATCAGAATGATATATCCTAGTAAGGTGACATGTCTTCTTGCAGACGGATCAGCTCAGAATCAGAATGATATATCCTAGTAAGGTGACATGTCTTCTTGCAGACGGATCAGCTCAGAATCAGTATGATATATCCTAGTAAGGTGACATGTCTTTCTACATACAGATCAGCTCTGAATCAGAATGATATATCCTAGTAAGGTGACACGTCTTTCTACAGACAGCTCAGCTCTGAATCAGAATGATATATCCTAGTAAGGTGACACGTCTTTCTGCAGACGGATCAGCTCTGAATCAGAATGATATATCCTAGTAAGGCCAATTAAAATTAATTGGTAGATTTTCATCCCCGCCCGCCCCTCTGAAATCTTCCCGCCCCGATTTTTTTTATTTTTGAAAAAAAAATACGATTTCCGGATTTTGTTCATTTCCGTTACCGGTAACCGTCGATATTTCGTTTTGTGTAAAACTTCCTGTTTCAAATTTCGGTTATCGTATTTCTTAGAGTATTCTAACTGAATGATTCTAACTGAATGATTCAGTCGATATATTCTGCTGATCTATGATGACAACATCATTTACCGAGAATAAAGATCGATTACGAGAAGGGCGTGAAATATTCAGGTAACGAGTAATACGCTGTGTCCAAGAAAGCAAATCGCCGTACACTATGTCACAATTGACACAAATGTTTGTGAGTAAAACACCTTGGATTTATTTTATTTATACAATGACTTGTCAAGAAATTTGGAACGTGAAGGAAACCCAAAAGCGTCTGAATAGTGGAACACATTTGACTGGAATAAAGCAATTGACACAAGCATGAACTTTTTAGATTAATAAAAATATTGAGTTCAGAAAATCGACAAACATACGCATTTTTAATTTATTAATTTACAGCAAACTCTTAGAAATAAATTTTAGCCATGTCTTTCGTTTTTTGTAAATAATTAAAAAAAAAACAGCGAACATCCTCTGTCCCAATACCCACGATAGAGTCATTAAACAACTTATGTTCTACACTGTAATTATATTTGCATCTTGCATTCCAATGGGAACAAACTGTGCCCCTCTAATTGCCGACTTGTTTCTTTATTATTATGAGGCTGACTTCATACAGGAACTTCTTAGGAAGAAAGATAAGAAGTTAGCACTATCGTTTAACTCTACTTTTCGCTATATAGATGATGTTCTTTCACTAAATAATTCAAAATTTGGTGACTATGTGGAACGCATCTATCCAATCGAGCTAGAGATAAAGGATACTACAGGTACAGTTAAGTCGGCCTCATATCTTGACTTACATCTAGAAATTGACAATGAGGGTCGGTTGAAAACAAAACTTTACGACAAAAGAGATGATTTCAGCTTTCCAATTGTGAACTTTCCATTTCTAAGTAGCAACATTCC
>CM034349.1:8713925-8734418 GCA_019925275.1 Mytilus edulis
GTAACTCTGTCACAGAAAGGGTTAGCAAATTTATTGATTACTTTTTGATACCTATAGTTAAAAGACAGAACAGTTACATTAGAGATAGTGGGGATTTCATAAATAAAATAGAAAATTAAAGGCCTGATCGGGATTGCCTCTTAGTTTCTTTTGACTGCACCAGCATGTATACAAACATGGAGTTCAATGAACTCATTCATTCTGCTGGACGGGCTTATAACAGTGCAGTAAAAGAAGATTATCCGATAAAATTACCTAGCTGTGAAACAATTATATACGACTGTCATACAAGTGAGAGGTTTAGCTAGCTATAAAACCAGGTTCAATCCACCATTTTCTACATTTGAAAATGCCTGTACCAAGTCAGGAATATGACAGTTCTTGTCCATTCGTTTTTGATGCGTTTTGTTATTTGATTTTGCCATGTGATTATGGACTTTCCGAATTGGATTTTCCCCCGAGTTCAGTATTTTTGTGATTTTACTTTTTAGTAGCCACAGTGTTGAAAAACAATTATTTTGAATTTAATGACCGATACTTTGTACAGAAAATAGGCGCTAGTATGGGAAGTAAATGCAGCCCAGAAATTTGTGATATTAGAACATTCGAAGTTATCAATGAAATTATTGAAAAATATAAGTATAAAAATAAGATCTTATTTTATGGAAGGTATAGAGATGATGCGTTTATAATAGCTCATTCATCACGAGAAGAGGTTGAGGAGTTATTTAAAATAGCAAATGATCATCAACCTTTATTAAAATTTACGTATGAAATTTCAAACGAAGAAATTATTTTTCTCGATACAGTCGTACATAAAGGGTTGAGGTTCAGGGACACCGGTATCCTTGATATAAAGAGCTACACCAAACCTACTAATACGTTTCAATATTTAAATAGGACGTCTATGCATAACCCGACAGTCTTCTCCGGATTTATAAAAGGGAAGCTATTCGCCTAAACCGAAACAACAGCAACACGCAATATTTAAAAGATACACTTTGTAAATTCAAAGACCATTTTAAGCAAAGGGGATATAAGGACCATGAAATACTTCGTAACTGTGAATCGGCTCTCAATATCGAATGACCAGAGTTACTCCGCTTTAAACAAGAATCAGACAAGCAGATACCACTAGTATTTGTAACTAAATATCACTTCTCGTTCGGTAGTATAAATAAAGCTTTACGAAAACATTATAAAAAACTAGTTCGCAATGCGAAATGTAGGGAGCTATTTCCCAAACCTCCAATGGTGGCATATAGTAGACATCGGAACTTAAAAGAAATACTGACTAGATCGGTAGTCAAAGCTTAGTACAATATGAAGGATTGGGTCAGGACCCCTGATGAAGCACCCACCCTTCATATGAGCCACGGAATATTATAGAGTTTGTCCTATTCTGTACTGCAGAAACACGATGTGTTGGGTCCTGGAGAATAGGCAACAAAAGGAAGGATGGGATTGATTTTGGGGATGATGGTCCCGCATGTTTCTTCTTCCAGGATAATAACTTGTGTATAAGTATTTCAATTGCGCTGAAATTGTACCATAATGTTAAATGCCACAAGTAGAAGGTTTGAATTCATTTTGGGGGTTATGGTGCCAAAAGTTTAGGAATTAAGGGCCGAAAAGGGGCCAAAAACAAGCATTTTTGTAGTTTCTTGACAATAACTTATGTGCAAGTGTACGGATCTCTCTGACATTGTACCACAAGGTTCCATATCACCAAAGGAAGGATTGGATCGAGATTGAGAGTAATTCACCATTTCATGCAGGAATAAGGGGCCAAAAAGGGTCAAAAACAAGCGTTTTTCTATTTTCCAGACAATAACTTGTGTTTAAGTGTATAGATCTTCCTGGAATTGTACATCAAGGTTCCATACTTCTAAGGAAAGGCTGGGGTAGAGTATAGGGGTAATTTCTCCAAGGGAGAATCAAATACTTTGGGGGGGGAGGGGGTTCCAATTTTTTTTTAATTTTTAAAAAGTTTCAAGAAGAAATCTTTAATTACACAGTATTGCGCAATAGATTTGTAAGATCTTGACATTTTTTTTGTGTCAAAAACCTAAACTATGTCAAAAATTTGATCACAATCAAAATTCAGACAGTATCAAGCTTGAATATTGTGTCCAAAATTGCCCAAACTGTTCAGGGTTCAACTTCTGCGGTCGTATCAGGCTGCGCTCCGTGAAAGGATTTTGTTTACAGATTGTATTTCAAATTTCAGGTTTCTCTGTGGCAAAATTTTTTTTAAAATTTGGTCGTATATTGGTATGTCGTTGTCATCAGCGTCGTCCGAAGACAAATGGTTTCTGGATAATAACTTTAGTATAAGTAAATAGAAATCAATAAAATTTTAACACAATGTTTATAACCACAAAAGGAAAGTTGGGATTGATTTTCGGGGTTATGGTCCCTAAGGTTTAGGAGTAGGGGCCCAAAGGGGCCCACAAACAACATTTATCTAGTTTCAGGACAAAAAGTTGTGTAAGTATTTTAATTGCTCTGAAATTGTACCACAATGTTTAATACCATAAGTAGAAGGTTTGGATTTATTTTTTAGGGTTATGGTTACTTGTGTAAAAGTGTATGAATCTTTCTGAAATTACACCACAAGATTCCATACTACTAAGGGATGGTTAGGATTGACTTTGGGGGGTTATGGCTCAAACCATTTATGAATTAGGGGCAAAAAAGGGGAAAAACAAGTGTTTGTTTTTTTTCTGGTTAAAGGACAGTTAAGACAATTTGAAAGCAGTGTAAGGGAGGTAATGTTTGATCTTCTTCACACTGCTTTTAAATATGTGTATTGCAAATTTGCCAATAACTTCAGTATAATTGGAAATTTGCCAATAATTTTAACATAATTGGAAATTTGCCAATAACTTAAGTATAAGTAAATATAAATCTTTGAAATTTTAACACAAGGTTTGAAACCACAAAAGAAAGGTTGGGATTGATTTTGGGGGTTATGGTCCCTTTGGTTTAGGAATAAGGGGTATATGAAAATATTTGTTTTGAGGCGATTAATATTCAACAGCATAGTGTATTGCTCAAAATAAGCATTTTTCTAGTGTCCAGACAATAACGTGTGGAACAGTGTATAGAATTGCCTGAAATTGTATCACAAGTTTCCACATAACAAAATGATGGTTAGGATTGGAGTTTGGGAGTTATGAATCCATCTTTTTACGAATTAGGAGCAAAAAAGGGGGAAAACAAGGGTTTCCTGGTTAATGGACAATTACTTTAGCTTTGTTTCTTTATGTTGGTACTCTGCTCTTTGTTTGCTAGTTTTAGAATGAAATATTTTAAACTGTTTCTAGAAACACCAAATGCTGTGATTTAAATACATATAACAATTAAGAAATTATGATTGTCTTGAGATTATTAGCTGTTAATTTACTTTTAGAAGTTACAATTTATTAATATTAATTTTAACCATGACTGTATGTCATTTTATATTTTAATATTTTATGATGTATTTAAATAAGTAGTTATTATTGCAAACTCCATTAGAAATTTGTATTGAGATTATTTTTGACATAAGGGAAAGGGGTAGGGGGAAAAAAGGGTGGGGGGGCGGAGGTACAGTTTTAAAAAAGAAAATTTCTACAAATATTTGTTTTGAGGCGATTAATATTCAACAGCATAGTGTATTGCTCAAAAGCCAAAAAAATTGTTAAGTTCATTAGACCCCATTCATTCTGTGTCAGGAACCTATGCTGTGTCAACTATTTAATCACAATCCAAATTCAAAGCTGTATCAAGCTTGATTTAGTGTCCATACTTGCCCCAACTGTTCAGGGTTCGACCTCTGCGATCGTATAAGGCTGCGCCCTGCGGAGCATCTGGTTAAAGGTGGCTTTACATTCCCTTCAACTGTTTCAAACTATATATCACCAGGTATGTATTGAAAAAAATAATTTATACATATGATATACTTTCTGTTTTCTTCAATATCTTGCTATATTAGATATAACATCCAAATAAATGAGTAAAAAGATAGATTGGTTATGTTTAGGAGAAATACAAGTACAAACCGGGCTCGACGTTGCTTAACTTCGGTGATCGGACGAGAAGTTGATTTATTATTGCGGATTACGGCCTGACTCCATTTCTCAGTCACTGACTGACCCGGATAACTCTTGCAGTGTAGTTGGTTTTCGTAAGGTGTTTTTCTTTATTCGTTTTAAGTGCCTACCGTACTCTCGGTTACGGCCTGACACCCTTTCTGAGTCACTGACCCGGATAACTCTTGCAGTGTAGTATTTTCTTAAGGATGTTTTCTTTATTCGTCTTAATGAGCCTACCGTACTGCCGGTTACGGCCTGACTCCATTTCTGAAAAACTGACCCCGATAACTCTTGCAGTGTAGTTGGTTTTCGTAAGTTTTTTTTCTTTATTCGTCTTAAAAGCCTGCCTGTTGTACTGTCGGTTACGGCCTGACTCCATTTCTGAGTCACTGACCCGGATAACTCTTGCAGTGTAGTTGGTTTTCGTAAGGTTTTTTTTCTTTATTCGTCTTAAAAGCCTGCCTGTTGTACTGTCGGTTACGGCCTGACTCCATTTCTGAGTCACTGACCCGGATAACTCTTGCAGTGTAGTTGGTTTTCGTAAAGTTATTTTTCTTTATTCGTCTTAAAAGCCTGCTTGTTGTACTGCCGGTTACGGCCTGACTCCATTTCTGAGTCACTGACCCGGATAACTCTTGCAGTGTAGTTGGTTTTCGTAAGGTTTTTTTTCTTTATTCGTCTTAAAAGCCTGCCTGTTGTACTGTCGGTTACGGCCTGACTCCATTTCTGAGTCACTGACCCGGATAACTCTTGCAGTGTAGTTGGTTTTCGTAAAGTTATTTTTCTTTATTCGTCTTAAAAGCCTGCTTGTTGTACTGCCGGTTACGGCCTGACTCCATTTCTGAGTCACTAACCCGGATAACTATTGCAGTGTAGTTGGTTTTCGTAAGTTTTTTTTTCTTTATTCGTCTTAAAAGCCTGCCTGTTGTACTGTCGGTTACTGCCTGACTCCATTTCTGAGTCACTGACCCGGATAACTCTTGCAGTGTAGTATTTTCTTAAGGATGTTTTCTTTATTCGTCTTAAAGAGCCTACCCTACTGCCGGTTACGGCCTGACTCCATTTCTGAGTCACTGACCCGGATAACTCTTGCGTTTAGTGATGTTATTTTGGAGGAGCTTATTTATATTATTTTTTTTATTACTTTAATAAATTGATGATAATCAATTTCTGTTTTAAGTCGTCTTGCAAGCCTGCTGTACTGCCGTCGGTGATCGGACGAGAAGTTGTTTTATTACTGCCGATTACGTCCTGACTCGGATAACTCTTGCAGTGTAGTTGGTTTTCGTAAGGTTTTTTTTCTTTATTCGTCTTAAAAGCCTGCCTGTTGAACTGTCGGTTACGGCCTGACTCCATTTCTGAGTCACTGACCCGGATAACTCTTGCAGTGTAGTTGGTTTTCGTAAGGTTTTTTTCTTTATTCGTCTTAAAAGCCTGCCTGTTGAACTGTCGGTTACGGCCTGACTCCATTTTTGAGTCACTGACCCGGATAACTCTTGCAGTGTAGTTGGTTTTCGTAAGGTTTTTTTTCTTTATTCGTCTTAAAAGCCTGCCTGTTGAACTGTCGGTTATGGCCTGACTCCATTTCTGAGTCACTGACCCGGATAACTCTTGCAGTGTAGTTGGTTTTCGTAAGTTTTTTTTTTCTTTATTCGTCTTAAAAGCCTGCCTGTTGTACTGTCGGTTACGGCCTGACTCCATTATTGAGTCACTGACCCGGATAACTCTTGCAGTGTATTTGGGTTTCGTAAGGTTTTTTTTTCTTTATTCGTCTTAAAAGCCTGCCTGTTGTACTGTCGGTTACGGCCTGACTCCATTTCTGAGTCACAGACCCGGATAACTCTTGCAGTGCAGTTGGTTTTCGTAAGGTTTTTTCTTTATTCGTCTTAAAAGCCTCCTTTGTACTGTCGGTTACGGCCTGACTCCATTTCTGAGTCACTGACCCGGATAACTCTTGCAGTGTAGTGTTTTCTTAAGGTTTTTTTCTTTATTCGTCTAAAAAGCCTCCTGTTTACTGTCGGTTACGGCCTGACTCCATTTCTGAGTCACTGACCCGATAACTCTTGCAGTGTAGTTGGTTTTCGTAAGGTTTTTTTTCTTTATTCGTCTTAAAAGCTGCCTTTGTACTGTCGGTTACGGCCTGACTCCATTTCTGAGTCACTGACCCGGATAACTCTTGCAGTGTAGTGGTTTTCTAAGTTTTTTTTTTTATTCGTCTTAAAAGCCTGCCTGTTGTACTGTCGGTTACGGCCTGACTCCATTTCTGAGTCACTGACCCGGATAACTCTTGCAGTGTAGTTGGTTTTCTGTAAGGTTTTTTTTTCTTTATTCGTCTTAAAAGTGCCTGTTGTACTGTCCCGGGTTACGGCCTGACTCCATTTTCTGAGTCACTGACCGGATAACTCTTGCAGTGTATATTGTTTGTAAGGTTTTTTTTTCTTTATTCGTCTTAAAAGCCTGCCTGTTGTACTGTCGGTTACGGCCTGACTCCATTTCTGAGTCACTGACCCGGATAACTCTTGCAGTGTAGTTTTTTCTGTAAGTTTTTTTTCTTTATTCGTCTTAAAAGCCTGCCTGTTTACTGTCGGTTACGGCCTGACTCCATTTCTGAGTCACTGACCCGGATAACTCTTGCAGTGTAGTTGGTTTTTGTAAGGTTTTTTTTTCTTTATTCGTCTTAAAAGCCTGCCTGTTGTACTGTCGGTTACGGCTGACTCCATTATTGAGTCACTGACCCGGATAACTCTTGCAGTGTATTTGGTTTCGTAAGTGTTTTTTTTTTTTTCTGTCTTAAAAGCCTTGCCTGTTGTACTGTCGGTTACGGCCTGACTCCATTTCTGAGTCACTGACCCGGATAACTCTTGCAAATGGTTTTGTAATTTTTCTTGTTTTCTTTATTGCTTAAAGAGCCTCCTGTACTGCGGTTACGGCCTGACTCCATTTCTGAGTCACTGACCCGGATAACTCTTGCAGTGTAGTTGGTTTTGTAAGGTTTTTTTTTCTTTATTCGTCTTAAAAGCCTGCCTGTTGTACTGTCGGTTACGGCCTGACTCCATTTCTGAGTCACTGACCCGGATAACTCTTGCAGTGTATTGGTTTTCGTAAGGTTTTTTTTTCTTTATTCGTCTTAAAAGCCTGCCTGTTGTACTGTCGGTTACGGCCTGACTCCATTTCTGAGTCACTGACCCGGATAACTCTTGCAGTGTAGTATTTTCTTAAGGTTTTTTCTTTATTCGTCTAAAGAGCCTTCGTACTGCCGGTTACGGCCTGACTCCATTTCTGAGTCACTGACCGGATAACTCTTGCAGTGTAGTTGTTTTCGTAAGGTTTTTTTTTCTTTATTCGTCTTAAAAGCCTGCCTGTTGTACTGTCGGTTACGGCCTGACTCCATTTCTGAGTCACTGACCCGGATAACTCTTGCAGTGTAGTTTTTTCTTAAGGTTTTTTCTTTATTCGTCTTAAAGAGCCTACCGTACTGCCGGTTACGGCCTGACTCCATTTCTGAGTCACTGACCCGGATAACTCTTGCAGTGTAGTTGGTTTTTGTAAGGTTTTTTTTCTTTATTCGTCTTAAAGCCTGCCTGTTGTACTGTCGGTTACGGCCTGACTCCATTTCTGAGTCACTGACCCGGATAACTCTTGCGGTAGTTATGTTATTTTGAAGGAGCTTATTTATAATTTTTTTTATTACTTTAATAAACTGATGATAATCAATTTCTGTTTTAAGTCGTCTTGAAAGCCTGCTGTACTGCCGCACGGCCGACACTCGGCTAACCGAGAGATAGGTCGGTTTATCTATATTGAGTATGCGGCTATATCGGCGGTTGGTCTGTTAATCGGGTTGGCTAAAGTCTGTTAATCAGGTGTTATCGAGAAAATCATTGAAAGTTCAGCATGTTTCATTGTATAACTTTCTAAATATATTTTCATCATAAAAAGTATTCATGTCCAACAAAACAATTCAATATACTGAATTCAGTGGTGTAATTATTATTTTTCTAGCTTCGATGTACGATCTATAAAATGAAAAGGCGGGTTACTCATCAATAAATTTATACACATTTTCCACACATAAAATGTTCACAAAATGACACATTGGTTAAATTTACTTGCATTCAATATTTTGAACATCGAAAAAAGAAAGGCATTATGTTTGTTACCCATATTGATATCATTGTGTGAAAAATCTACACGAAAATCTGTATTTTGGTGACATAAATCAATCTTTATTTAAAACCTGGTCTGTTAATGGGTCGGAATTATAAAACCCGGTCTGTTAATAGGTCTGTTAAGAGTTATGAATGGCAATAAAAGTATAATTATATTGCTATATGGATTGTTATCAAATGGGTAGGCTCAAGATGAGCGGCTAAAATATACGAAAACAACACACTAGCAATGAAACATAACATAAACTGAAAGAACACATGAAATTGAAAATTGATAAAAATGGTTTCAAAAAGTGTAATATTAAAGTAATATTAATTTCATCCAAGACTGATCGCAAATATAATATGTTGATTGTGTTTAATTGTCATGAATGACACACATTTGTCATCTACATTGGTAACCAGTATATAAATCAGAGATAAACGTCGTAATGTAACTAAACATCAGTAAGCAAAATATATTTGGATGACAAAATATGAAAAATAAAGAAAGAATAATGAGTAAGATAAATAAAATGTAGAAAAAAATGACATAACAATTTAAAGAATACAGAAATAAACAATACCCCCAATCCGGACCCTCATGGTATACACGAGAATCTGGATGGAAACGCAGAATATAGAATAATAGATAAGGACAGTAGAGAGTGATACATTTCAAAAAACGAGAGAAAAATAATACTTGTTTAAGAATACACACATGAAACACCGATGGCTGTTGATACAGTAACGGATTGCGATGTACTTATATTGGTGACAAATTCTAGAAGTTTACATGCGGACAACTATGGTGGCAGGCCGTTAATGCCATTTTGCGTTTTCGCGCTTTAGCGTTTTCGCCTTTCATATTCTATATATTTCGAAAACGCGAAATTGCGTAGTCGAAAACGCAAAAACGCGAAACCGATTTCGCGTTTTTGTTTTTTGACTTCGCCTTTTCGACTTCGCGATTTCGCATTTTCGCCTTTTCCACTTCGCGATGTCGCGTTTTCGCCCTATAGAATATGAAAGGCGAAAACGGGAAAACGCGAATGGACTTCACCGGCCACCATAGACAACTGTAGTTTTCCTCTGCACTTATGAAGAAAGGAACTAAACGGAATAAAATGAATTGAAACTTAAAATAACCAAATGTAGCTGCATTCGCTCCTTTCCGTTTACTTCTTTAGAATGATTTGTAAACAACACATGAATAAGTAATAGAAGAAAAGAACCAATTGGATGATACTGGCGAATAAGGGTTTAATGTCCAGTGACAAATATCATGTTCATATGAGAACGAGAACACGTTATATGTACCCTGTGTTGTATTAGAAAGACACTTTCAGTCGGAATTGAGAACGTGCTACTTCGAACAGACAAAAAATTAAGGCTGATTGAAAATGTCAATAAAAAATTCATGCATATTCCAGAGGCCAATCTATATCACGCTATATTGAAGTGACACACCCTTCAATCAAATGCAAAGAAAGTCAAAATAAAAATGCTCTTTCTAGGATACTGTGGCACCGTATTGTCATTTTTGTTTACTCAGGAACATCTCATTCTTAAATTTTTCAAGGGGAAAATATAAAGGTAACAAAATTATTGTCGTGGCTTAATAACTCTTAACTGACACAATTTCAATTGTCCAACCCATTAACAGACTTTATTCCATAATTTTCACTAAAACGTGGTATTATTCAGACACGTTACTTTACAATTATAAAATATCTTACTTATGTCAATTTATTTGTTAGAACCACAGTACTATTTTTTGTCCTTTAAATGATATCTAAATTTGTTTGTTTCACCTTTTATTAAAAAATTGCTATGCGTATAAGCATAAATACTACATACCTGCGCGACGCCTTTTAGTTTTACTGAAAACTGCGCAGACTAAGAAATGTTTTTAAAAGTGCAAAATGTTCTATGATAGATATCATTTTGTCAGACACTTTTCTTTTTTTGATTTGGTTGTTATAACATGTCAAAAATCTGTATATTTAATAGAGTTTAACATTAAATTAAGAGTTTTACTCTTAACAGACGTATAACCAACCCGATTAACAGACCAATCGCCCATATAGCCGCATACTCAATATAGATTAACCGACCAATCTCTCGGTTAGCCGAGTGTCGGCCGTGTGCCGTCGGTGATCGGACGAGAAGTTGTTTTATTACTGCCGAGTACGGCCTGACTCCATTTCTGATCCACTGACCCGGATAACTCTTGCAATATAGTTGGTTTTCGTAAGGCTTTTTCTTTATTCATCTTAAAAGCCTGCCTGTTGTACTGTCGATTACGGCCTGGCTCCATTTCAGAGTCACTGACCCGGATAACTCTTGCAGTGTAGTATTTCCTTAAGGATGTTTTCTTTATTCGTCTTAAAGATCCTATCGTACTGCCGGTTACGGCCTGACTCCATTTCTGAGTCACTGACCCGGATAATTCTTGCAGTATAGTTATGTTATTTTGGAGGAGCTTATTGATATATTATCTTTTTTATTACTTTGATAAATTTTTGATAATCAATTTCTGGTTTAAGTCGTCTTGAAAACCTGTTGTACTCCCGGTTACGGCCTGACTCCATTTCTGAGTCACAGACCCGTACAACTCTTGCAGTGTTGTTGGTTTTCTTCACGATGTTTTTAAGTTTGTTATAGTATTTTTTGTAGAAGTTGTTTTATTACTGCCGGTTGCGATCTGGTTCCATTTCTGAGTCACTGATTAGTAACTCTTCCATTATAGTTATGTTGTTTAGGAGGTACTTATTTATATTATATTTTGAATTTCTTTTATTAATTTATGATTATCAATTTTAGTTTAAAGTCGTCTTGATGTGTGCCTACCGTAATGCCGGTTACGGCCTGACTCCATTTCTGAGTCACTGACCCGGATAACTCTTTCAGTGTAGTTGGTTTTATTAAGGATGTTTTCTTTATTCGTCTTGGAGAGACTATCGTACTGCCGGTAACGGCCTGACTCCAATTCTGAGTCACTGACCCGGATACCTCTTGCAGTGTAGTTATGTTATTTTGGAGGAGCTTATTTATATTGTCTTTTTTATTACTTTGAGAAATTTTTGATTATCAATTTCTGTTTAAGTCGTCTTGAAAGCCTGCTGTACTGCTGGTTACGGCCTGACTCCATTTCTGAGTCACTGACCCGGTTAAGTCTTGCAGTATAGTTGTTATTTTGGTTGAGCTTATTTATATTATCTTTTTTTACTTATGTATTTTTTTGATAATCAATTTCTGTTTAAGTCGTCTTGAAAGCTTGCTGTATATACTGCCGGTTACACATGTTACAGCCTGACTCCATTTCTGAATCACTGGCCCGGATAACTCTTGCAGTGTAATTCGTTTTCTAAACGATGCTATTTTTAGTTTGCTTTAGTATTTTTGTAGAAGTTGTTTTATTACTTCCGGTTACGGCCTGACTCCATTTTGAGTCACTGACCCGGATAACTCTTGTAGTGCATTTTGTTTATCTTATTTATATTTCTTTTTTTTTAATACTTATATAGATTTATAGTAATCAATTTCTGTCAAATATTGAACCAAGCATGACCAGACATATTGTTGTTTATCTTTAGGAGGATCTATAGTAATATATTGATATTGATATTTGTATTTGAACCTTATCCAAGTTTGTTTGTAAATTTTGTCTGGCTTGTGAATGATTAATACATGTTAACTATTACGTGTTCTATATCCTCTTTAATGTCGCATGTATTGCATATTGGAGATACATTGCGAATGTACTGGCCTAGCTGACCAGGTTTTGCCCAACCTAAGTCTAGTTATTGTTTTTGTATGATAGCGATCACCTTGATAACCAGATGCTCCGCAGGGCGAAGCTTTATACGACCGCAGTGGTCGGACCCTGAACAGTTAGGGCAAGTATGGACACAACATTCAAGCTTGATACAGCTCTGAATTTGGGTTGTGATTAAGTAGTTGACACATCATAGGTTTCTGACACAGAATGAATGTGGTCTAATGAACTTAAACATTTTTATTTGCTATTGAGCAATACACTATGCTGTTGAATATTAATCCCATCAACAACAAAAATATTTGTGAAAAACTTCTTTTTAATTTCTGAAATCTGAAATGAGAAAAGTTTTATACCCCTACCCCCATCCCCTCCTACATTTTGTCTCACCTCCCCCATTTCCTTATTAAAAAAATAATCTCAATTCAAATTTCTAATGGAGTTGGCAACAATTACTACACATTTAGATACATCATAAAATATTACAAGAATGTGTCCAAAGTACACGGATGTCTCACTCGTACTATCATTTTCCATGTTCAATGGACCGTGAAATTGGGTAAAAAAAAATATAATTTGGCATTAGAATTAGAAATATCATATCATAGGGAACATGTGTACTAAGTTTCAAGTTGATGTAACTTCAACTTCATCAAAAACTACCTTGACCAAAAACTTTAAGCTGAAACTCCCACTTTCATTTTCTATGTTCAGTGGACCGTGAAATTTGGGTCAAAAGACTAATTTGGCTTTAAAATTAGAAAGATCATATCATAAGCAACAAGTGTACTAAATTTCAAGTTGATTGGACTTCAGCTTCATCAAAAACTACATTGGTCAAAAACTTTAACCTGGAGCGGGACATACGGACGAACGGAAGGACGCACTGACGGACGAACATACGGACGCACAGACCAGAAAAACATAATGCCCCTCTACTATCGTAGGTGGGGCATGGAAATATAAATTGACATACAGTCATGGTTAAAATTAATATTAATAAACAGTTACTTCTAATCAAAGAGCAGAATGCTCTGATGGATACGATTGCCATATAGTTTTCATTGACACATGTATAGCAGTTCTGCCAACTTTTCATTAAGCAAATTTGTGAGATTTGGCCAAAATAGAAAAGATCAAAGAGGAAAAAATTGATCCAAGGATACTGCTGCAAAAAAGCATGAACATGCGTGAGTATCACACATTTTTGGCAGCCCTGGCCTTGATAGTCCAAATAATTATGACGTCTTGAAAGGCTATTATATTTTTTTTTCTTTGACGCCTTACTTCGACGTCGAAGTAAGGCTTCAAAGAAAAAAATTATATAAGCCTTCCAAGACGTCATAATTATTTGGACTACTGGTACAGCTGGATAGTATTATTTTCAAAACTAATTCAACTGCACATGCAAAGGTTATATAAATCTGAATAGTCACTCAACTTTAAAAATAGCTAATCCTGGATACAAGTGTACGAGCAATGTACTTATTGTGTTTTATTTGTGTGCTATCAATTACAAGTTTACTTTCCACAGCAGTCACTGAGAGAGAGAGAGAAGGTATTTCACTTCATAGTTCGAGATTACTCTGATGTCCGACGGCTGATTTGCCAGACAAGCTTGGACCGTGGGGGACTTTTATGCTAGTATACTTAAATTACAAACTTAAATAGTCCCAGTCCCATATATCATATCAAATATTATTTGATGCCGAATTGACTTTTAAATAGGTGCCGATTTGACTAGATGCCGATTTAACCAGGTGCCGATTTGACTTTTTCTATGGGTGCCGATTTGACTTGTACCCAGTAATCTCGGGACTATTTACTTCGTATCTTATCACCGTTAATTCTAGGAGGAACCCCATTTCCCAGTCCCATATATTATATCAAATATAATTGGATGCCGAATTGACTTTTAAATAGGTGCCGATTTGACTAGATGCCGATTTAACCAGGTGCCGATTTGACTTTTTCTATGGGTGCCGATTTGACTTGTACCCAGTAATCTCGGACTATTCACTTCGTATCTTATCACCGTTAATTCTAGGAGGAACCCCATTTCTAACTCTTTAATTATTAATTTCCTTTGGGTCAGTGGGCATGAATCCTTGTTTAAATTGAGATCGTTCTTAATATAATTCGACGTTTATCGACATCTAACGAGTTTTCTTGACGATTTTGACGGGAAATACTCCTGAAAGGGAGACAACACGAAACGATAATATGGAAGACTCCATTTCGGCTAAAGGGGTGTTATAGGTAAAACTTCATTGATTTTAATTTAAATGATGCATATGATTTTAAATTATGCAACAACAATATTAAACCCTCAATAGCAGGCAGACATAGAAAGAATCCAATGAGTTTCAAATTAATTAATAAGCGGGGAATCCAGAACAACCACTCAATCTGATACCCCTTGAAATCAAGAAAACTATACGCATGCGCATTAATACATAAACAAACCCGCGACTTGCGATTTGGAACAAGAACGTTTATTTAATTTGATATGATGAATGAGTCTCAATTTCTTTATGAGAGTACAGTATCAGTTTCATAACGGTAAAATATAGAAAACTCCACTTCAGTTCTTATATATGACAGAAATAGAATTATCGGAATTCAAAGAACTCTCGCATTTATCAAAACTGGGGAATTCCCTCTGACGTGTTTCTAAATTTATAAAAACACTAAATATAAATACTGCTTAATTCTGATTTTCCGTGTTGTTAAAAACACGCATATAAGTCAAGGGAAAAATCAAACATGAAGATTATGAGAAGAACATTACAGGAAAGTTGTTTATGTTCAATCCTTTTGCTTGTTTTTACCTTTTAAAGCAAGACAATCATACGAATCTGAGATGTTGCTGAATGTTTAGAATAAAACGGTTGACGTGAGGGAATGAGCCCTGAGTCAACGGTAAAAGTCTACAGATTGCTTAAAAGCAATCGTATCCCAAAAATAAATTTACAGCTACACATCTCAAGACAAGCATCATTTCTTAATACATAATTTTCAAGCAGTGTAAGGGAGGTAATCAAATATACATATAACAGTGTTTTTTAACGCTGCTTTTAAATTTTCTAAATTGGCCTTTAACCAGAAAAAACCTTGTTTTCCCCTTTTTTGTCCCTAATTGCTTGATTTATTTTTACCTTTAGGTTGAATCGGTATCTTTCTATTTCAAATGATTGGTGGATGGTAGCCTCGTAGTTTTACGTATCTATTATCTTTAAAATGAGTTTCTTGTACACAAATAATTTCTGGATTATTATGTGTGTCTAAGTAATGTTTGTGGGGATTTGCGTTCGCATAAAGTCATCGCGCATTCCACTGTAAAATGTGTAACCCCATTACGGTTAATTAATTGTTTAAATTATTGTTGCTTATAATATCTTTAAATGACGTCGACCGTTATTTCTTTTCTAAATTGCTCTCTAATAAAGTTTTGAAAGAGGCACATGATGGGAACAGAGCTATCACCTTGATAGTCCGCAATATTCCGTATCTCTGTGATTAGATTTCCCATTTTTGTTTAGATCATTTACGTCTGTACTTGGTGGTTCAATTATAGTTTTGCGTATATCTGAAATGTTTTTTTCTATCTTTATTAGGAATACTCTGTTTCAATATTTAAATTTTTATCTACGCTTATTTCCGGATTATCTACCGGTGACATATTGGCTTCATTGTCGCTTATTATATCCGTGTCATTATTAATTACTTTTGATTTAACACTGTCAGCGTATGATTAACCAGGTGTGACATTTGAAGTACTAATTATTTTAGGTATGGTTTCATCTTCTGACACTGGGGAATTAATTATTTTAGATATGGTTTCACCTTTTTGTTGTGCCTTTTGTTTAGCTTGGTCAAATGACATTTTATAGCTATACATATTTTCCAACACCTGTTTTTAGAATATATATTTGGGGCATGATTTATCTATTGGCTGGTGTTTACATTTTAATTTTTTTCCATTACAGTTTTTTTGTGGCATGTTTACCAGCACATTTAATACATGTATTAATAGATTTTCTGCATTGTTTGGCATAGTGCCCTAGACTTGCGCATTTAGTACAAAATTTAGGGTTAGGCTTATATGGCAGTAAATCTTACTCTACGTCTTGTCCCTGACTGGTTAAGGGAATAGATTTAAGTTTTGAGTCTCTTTCAGATAGAGTTACTAAAAGATAACCAGTTTTACCTAATTGTTTTACAATTTTGATATCTGCCCTTGTTTGATTTAGCATATTTTCCTGTTTTTTAATGTTTAGGATTTCAGTATCAACAGGTTTAGGTATAACTTTATAGACTCTATTGTTAGTAACCTTATTTTCGTTTATTTCTTTTGTAGCAGCTGCTTCAATAGTTATTTTCCTTTTGTGTTCGGTCCGTATCAAATTTAGACAGTTTTATTTGAAAATTACCCAGTTTAGATGGTAAATAATAATGAGTCAATTTTCTTTATATTGTTGGTCATATTGCTCATATTTCTATTTATCTGAACTTTTAATTTAATTTATTTAAGATTTTGGTTTAGTTTTTATTAAAGCAAAAAAAAAAATATAGATTAAACTTTGTTTAGCTTATTTAAATAGACTTATTTAGCAAAAATAAAGTTTAAAACCCTAGATTAAAAATAAAATTTATAAAGTTTAAAAACATAAAAATCAAAAATAAAATTAATAAAGTTTAAAAACCTAAAGATTAAAAATAAAATTTATAAGCTTAGTAAAAAATAATAGAAAGAAATGATATGATCTTAAGTGAAAAATAGAAATAATTTTAAATGCTAACTAAACAATTGAACAAAAACAACAGACCGTAATCTTCTCCTGTAATTGCTTTGAAATCGACGCGTACGTGTTGACTCGACGATGGCAGTACCGAATGAATGTTTTCAATGATATGCAAAACATCAAATGGCACTTTTTAACGACATTGACTGGCTATACAGCCCTTGCACGGTCGGTAAGATATGCAAAACTCACTGACATAGTGTAATTATCTATCTAACGCGGACCTCGACGAGAGCACCCTTAAACTTTCATGACAATCTAATAGTAGTCTCAGTTCAAACAGATCGACAAGAAAATCTGTGTGCTTGTTCGACAAGTTTTAATCATTTGT
The DNA here is from genome assembly GCA_019925275.1 of Mytilus edulis. Lineage (NCBI taxonomy): Eukaryota > Metazoa > Mollusca > Bivalvia > Mytilida > Mytilidae > Mytilus > Mytilus edulis. Next base: position 8,731,070 of record CM034349.1, read on the forward strand.
TTCAAATAAATTGTACTTTTTGATATATAAATCATACACGAAAATCTTCAGCAGGAATTTTTCTTTCAGAATATGTCATAAGAATTAAACAAAATACCACGAGTGAAGAAATATTTACGATTAATGTACAACTTGTCAATTTCTCTCGTGCGATTCTTCATCAGAAAACGTGTTGTATTATTTCACAAAAACTAGATTGTGCCGTAAAAATGATATACATTTGTAGTAAAATCATTTCTTTATCTGTTTTTGTTTTCAGATATACGTAGAAATAAAGAGACTTTCCAGAAATTTAGATTTTGCCTTCGATATGAAAGCACACAAAAGATGGCAAACTTCGAAAGCGGGACTTCCTTGACCGAGATGAAAGACGTTTCAAATATTCGAATTTTTTACTGGAACTTTACAAGCTATAATTATTAGTATTTATTGCTTATCATTTGTTTTTGCTATAATGAATTTTTGCTAATCAGAATCCTTTCAGAAAAATAGTGAATCATATAAGCCCTGGTCAAAAAGAAAGAGGCGATTTCAAATGACGACAAATGGCGGATACCATATTATCACAGACGACCTTTAAGAGACCTAATTTAAAAAAAATATATGTAGCCACATGTATGTGGAAGGAGTGGAATTCTTAAATGTATATAACTTGACTTGTATGTATTTCACGTAAAAATATTTCACCATGCAGATGGGTATTGAAAAATAAATAAATTTAAGAATGATTTATTTTCTGTTTTCTTCATTCATTGATAGCTAGATATGTTGAATATTACATCCAAGTAAATTAGTAAAAAAAATCATAGAACAATTATGTTTGGTAGGAATGCAAAATTATAAGTAAAAACATGTCTACAACACCCGGTATTCCCAGGCGGTCACCCATCCAAGTACTAACCGGGCTCGACATTGCTTAACTTCGGTGATCGGACGAGAACCGGTGTTTTCAACGTGATATGGTCGTAGACACAGAAGTGTTAAAATTTTTGATATATAAGGTTAGGTAGTAGCATTTCTGAAAAAAAATTATATAAAATAGATTTTTTCAGAAGCAAAACTTTACATTAATTATATGTTTGGTAAGAAATGCAAAATTATAGGTACAAAAAATGTCTACAACACCCGGTATTCCCAGGCGGTCACCCATCCAAGTACTAACCGGGATCGACGTTGCTTAACTTCGGTGATCGGACGAGAACCGGTGTTTTCAACGTGATATGGTCGTAGACACAGAAGTGTTAAAATTTTTGATTTATAAAGTTAGGAAGTAGCAATTTTGAACAGATCTAGAATTTGTATAAAAAAAGATTTTTTCAGGTTTAAGATAGAAGCAAAACTAAACACTTACTGCACGATCCAGAGTGGAAGATAGTAAAACTTAGCAAGTACACATGGACTTTATAGTAGAAAAAAATTGCAGAGAAGAAAGAGAGAATATGGGACAAGCTATATTTTATTTGTGATTAATACCATGCAACAATTTCAGACTCTTTTTGAAAAATTTTGGTAGCCCTTAAAAGGGCTGTTTAAGCTTTAAAAGCATCATGATGCTCCCTTCATTTACTTCTTCTTTGGTGTCTTTGCCTTCTTTGGTTTAGCTGCAGCCTTCGTCTTCTTGGGAGATTTTGTGGCTTTCTTTGCAGATTTGGCAGCAGGTTTTGCAGCAGGTTTCTTTGCAGCTGGTTTCTTTGCTTTTGGTTTAGCTGCTTTCTTTTCACCTGCTGGTTTCTTTGCTGCAGGTTTCTTTGCGGCAGTCTTTTTGGTAGGTGTCTTTGCCTTCTTTGGCTTGGCGGCTTTAGGTTTAACTACTTTCTTTGCTGGTTTCTTAGCTGGTTTAGCCACTTCCCCAATCTTAAAGCTTCCAGAAGCGCCGGTACCCTTCGACTGTTTCAAGCTATTGCTCTTCACTCCCGATTTCAGAGCTAACTTCAAGTGAGTGTTGACTGTTTTTGCATCGCTACCAACGCTGAAGTTTGCTAAGATATACTTAAGGATGGCTTGACGGCTGGAGCCTCCACGCTCTTTCAAAGCAGATATAGCCTTTCCGACCATCTCGCTGTATTTTGGATGAGTAGCTACTTTCTTTGGTTTAGCTGCAGCTTTCTTCTTTTGTGACTTAGCTGGGGTCTTTACTACTGGTGCTGGTGCGTCTGACATTTTGCGGCTTTGGTTGTTGAACGATGTGTGCGAATGAACGACAGATTACAATGATATGCAAAACTCACTGACACAGAGTGTAATTATCTATCTAACGCGGACCTCGACGAGAGCACCCTTAAACTTTCACGACAATCTAATTCAAACAGATCGACAAGAAAATCTGTGTGCTTGTTCGACAAGTTTTAATCATTTGTTTCAAATAAATTGTACTTTTTGATATATAAATCATACACGAAAATCATCAGCAGGAATTTTTCTTTCAGAATATGTCATAAGAATTAAACAAGATACCACGAGTGAAGAAATATTTACGATTAATGTACAACTTGTCAATTTCTCTCGTGCGATTCTTCATCAGAAAACGTGTTGTATTATTTCACAAAAACTAGATTGTGCCGTAAAACTGATATATATTTGTAGTAAAATCATTTCTTTATATGTTTTTGCTTTCAGATATACGTAGAAATAAAGAGACTTCCCAGAAATTTAGATTTTGCCTTCGATATGAAAGCACACAAAGATGGCAAACTTCGAAACCGGGACTTCCTTGACCGAGATGAAAGACGTTTCAAATATTCGAATTTTTTACTGGAACTTTACAAGCTATAATTAGTATTTATTGTTTATTATTTGTTTTTGCTATAATGATTTTTTGCTATATAAGCCCTGGTAAAAAAAAAAGAGGCGATTTCAAATGACGACAAATGGCGGATACCATATTATCACAGACGACCTTTACGAGACCTAATTTAAAAAAATATCTGTAGCCACATGCATGTGGAAGGAGTGGAATTCTTAAGTGTATCTAACTTGACTTGCATGTATTTCACGTAAAAATATTTCACCATGCAGATGGGTATGGAAAAATAAATAAATTTATGAATGATTTATTTTCTGTTTTCTTCATTCATTGATAGCTAGATATGTTGAATATTACATCCAAGTAAATTAGTTAAAAAAATCATACAACAATTATGGAATGCAAAATTATAAGTTTAAAAATGTCTACAACACCCGGTATTCCCAGGCGGTCACCCATCCAAGTACTAACCGGGCTCGACGTTGCTTAACTTCGGTGATCGGACGAGAACCGGTGTTTTCAACGTGATATGGTCGTAGACACAGAAGTGTTAAAATTTTTGATTTATAAAGTTAGGAAGTAGCAATTTTGAACAGATCTAGAATT